>MIEF01005802.1:0-180498 GCA_001870725.1 Taenia solium | reverse complement strand
CACTGTACCCCTACCAGACGGTGTGACTTCCGTATCGTGTCAGTATTGTGTATTCTGCCTTGATTCCTCTGTAATACGTTACTACCGTGCTACGGTACTACGGTACTACGGTACAAATCCTCACATCGCCAAGTCTCTAGCATTATGCTGCTTTGTCACTGCTGCAGGGAAGAATGAAGTTGGCTATTGGATAATGGAAGGGCATTTAAAGAAAGAGGGAGGTAAAGTAGCATTTCCTGTTCCTCTGTAAACGCTAGAGCCGATTTCACTATAACCAATATTCAAAATGAGGTAGCTAAGAGGTTCCGCAATTAGTTGCATGTGTTGTGAATGGAAATATAGCGCTTTGGGACTTTCCTGCTGATGAATGAAGTCGAAGTACGCAGGCAGAATGGGCACAATGGTATTGCAGGAGGGCTTGAGTCTGCTGGTATGGTGCAGATGGCAGATCACCCAGAGGTGGTCATTGTCGGAACCCCCGAGTCGTCCGTTAACATAACTGTGAGTTAAGGAAACAATAAGTGCAGCGCAGGAACACACCTCTAGTTCTCCCTATGCGTCCATCGTGGTGCGTCCTCCTCTTCGTCTCTTATTGTTTCCAACAGCATCTCTACCTGTGAGGTAGGCGGGTGAATGGGCTTGACGGAGCAGTGTATCTGTCCCTTCCTCCTCGACTTGGTCACCTTTAGTAAGGCATACACGAGTTATTGTGAGGTCCCATTCTTGAAAAAATAACAAAAGGGTCTTCTACACTTCCTCTTTAGGGCAGGTACTCCTACTATGGATTGTTCCCGTTATTGGGTGGTAGTTCTAAATCATGTGCTTTAATTTCTACTAGCATATTGCATGGACTCTTTGAAAAACCTATGATATGCACCTTCCTAAAGTTCCCCTTTATTACTCCCAAAAGGAGCAAAAGGAGAACACCACCTAGCTGAAGTGTAATGGTAATTGCAATTGCCCCTCCTTTCATTCCAACTAATGAGGTATATTTGGCCAGACCTACTGCTCTTTGGAGATGAAAGGGGGTGAAGGTTACCACTAGAATGTCTGTTGCTTTCGAATGACTGCCAGAGAAAAGGACACGACATGTAGACTATACGTCAAGGTACTGAATTCTGTAATTTAGCTAAACTTCTTCCATTCGTCGTGGAATGCACATGGTTCCTTGTTTCTGCCGCTGCGGCGTCAAAGGAACTGGGAGGATAGAGGGAAGAAGCGTGGCTACAGAGGGTTGGGAATGGAATGCCATTCCTTTTCCACACAAGACGCTCTGTAAACGTCAAAGTGGCGTTCCACTACAATAATTAATAGTCGAACTCGGGCAATGATACGATGGAATCATGTGTTGCTTCGGAGTGTAGGCCTTGGCGAAGTAGATGTAAATGACGAGCCCTGAAGCTGCGCTGGGGAAGAAAGAAGCCGCAACGAAATGACAGAACGTGTACTGTCGATGTACAGATGGGCTGGTAGTGGAAGGGGCTACCGGCTGGATGGCCGGCCAGTCGGCCAGCTGGCCAAGCCACGACAGCAATGCCTCTACGTGGTCCTCCGCCAACGCCGACAGTTGAAAGAACAAGTTGTGCATCGAAGGGAAGGAATGCACAAAATCACTCAACTAAAAAGATATTGAAGCTACCAAACTACCTCTCCCATCGTGTCGCCTGTTGAGTTTGTACTCCTCGCCAACACGACAGCATTTCCATCTACACTGCAGACAGGCGACTTCACTAGCCCCATCATCGTGCCTCCCTCTTCATAACTGGTTAGCATGCTACACAGTGGGTGTAACTCCAGTGCCACGACAGAGTTTTGGCCTCGATGGAATGGCTCACCTTGATTAGGTGGGAGAGTTGACACAAGGTGGGGCTCATTGTTGATGATAGGAGAGGCAGCATGTAATTAGCCATGCTCCCTACTAATTTTAGATACTTCAGTCGGTCAGATGACAGAATGTACTTTGTGGAACTGGAATTATATCCCTTCTCCACCGAGGATGCTCTGTAAACACTAAAGCAGCATTTCACTATAATTATTGGTCTAACCTGGGTAATGATACGATCGCGTCACCTACTGGTTGGGTCGTGGATCTCCTCAAAATTGGACGGAAATGTGGAGGTGTGGAGCTTCTTTGTTGAGACCAGAGGCCACATTGGTAGGACAGAACGCGTATTACAATGTGTAGGTGAGCTGAGAGGCTACCACCGTAGGTCGGCAAGTCTCCAAACAGCTCGTCGCCAAGACCGAGAAGCAAATCTCACCAAAGCGTGCACATGAGGGGATAATGGAACCACCACACCATCTCTCTAACTGTTTCTCCGAGTGGTCTCCTCCACCTTTCTGATAGGATCTGTAAAAGCCATTTAGGTGGATGACTTGACTACACTCAGCTGTACATTTATTTTTCCATACACGACTTATCCCGAGACAGTGGGTCTTTTTTAAGTCCCATTTCGAGATTCTTTCATTGATAGAACATTTCACCTTTTTTTACTGGGAATTTTGGCTCAAGGTAGTGCATTTCATGCCTATTTAACTGGCAGTTTTGGTTGGGCCTAACCTCCCCATCCATTTGGAAGATAGAACTGACTTAAGTTGCTCTTTTGAGAGAACAAAGTAAGATTCCCATTAGAATGCCATTTGATCTCTAATGGATTTGATCTCGACGCGATGCTGGAATTTGAGGGTTAGCTAAACCTCTTTCTTTCGCCGTAGAATACAAATGGTTCCCCGTTTCTGCAACTCTAATGTCGAAGGAAGGGAGGATGAATCAACGAAGCACAGCCTGAGAAGGCGAGGAGATGGAATAACACTTCTTTTCCAGCTAAGATGCTCTGTTAACACCAAAGTGGTCTTCCATCATTGTTAGAAGTCAAACTCGGGTAGTGGCACGATTGTATCAAGTTCTGCCTGGATCGTAGGCCCCCGGTGAGGTAAATGGAATTGAAGAACTTCAAGACCTCGCTGAAGACGAAAGAGGTCGCAATAGTAGGACGAAATGTGTATTGTCGATGTAGAGACAGGCATGGACGCGGAGGGCAACCAGCCGACAGTGGCAAAGTCTCCAAGTGGTCCCTTACCAAATTCGACAGTTGAACAAAAATTTGGTGTACTGAAGGAAATCTCTTAACCAAGGGGAATTCGAGGCTATGGAACCACCTCTATCATTACGTCTCCTGTTGAGCGTTTACTTCTCCCTAACATGACAGCATTCCCGTCTACAATGCTGGTAGGTGACTCCACTAGCCCCGGCGGTGTACTTGTCCCTTCATACCTGTCTTATTGTGTGGCATAGTGGATCAATTTCTAGTTCCACAACAGGGGTTCGCCCTCGACAGGATGGCACACCTTGTTTAGTTAGGAGAGCTGACACAAAGGTGGAGCACATTGTTGCTGTTTAGAAAGGCAGCATGTAAGTAACTAGGACCTTGAATAAGTCCAGCCAATCGGCTTTATGGGCGCTGGATATTCTAGTCTTGGTAGGGCAAATTGCCATCTAAACCTAGAAACCGGCAAAATTCTGGGTGGCAAGGGAGGAAGAGATGCACATTTGATACTGGAAATAGGTATCCTTTCTATTCAGTGAAGGTAAGAATTCTAAGATGTCACCTGACCCATTGACAAGCCTTCACTGCTTTCTCCAGCTCCAATGAGTGCCCTGGCACTCATGCCACCCGCCGGCTCTTCTGTACGCCGACGATGTGTATTCTAACCGGGTATTGTGTCTTCCTCTGTCTTCAGGACAGTTTTGCTGCACTTCATTAATTACTTTTAAGAATGCCCTGTTCCCTTTCTAACCTTTAACCGAGTTACGTATTCTCCATTCAGGTAGTGGTTGATGTAAACCTCAAAGGCATTTTACCCATTTCTGCGCCTAGATTTGGCTGACAGACAGTGAGATGAACTCCTCAACAGGTTTTTTATTCAAAATCTTGTCCCTACAAGGCCAAGCAGTTCCGTTTTGTCAGCTATGAACAGGGAGGATGTAATACAATGCTTCAGGATGGTGATTTGAAAAGGTAGCCTCCACGTCGAATCCTGTGTTCAGACACCGTCCATTCTCCGACACAGAATCAAAAGTTGTGAATGTTGAGTGCTTCCTCCATGAATTTTGCCCCCTTCCCCCCCCCCACTTGTCACATCGACAAGTCCACAAATCACATCATCCAGAGGTGGCATTGTCACCCTACCCTCTCGACGTCACTTCGTATCAGAGCGTGTATCTTGGGGCCCACGTAACCACTCCACACTCTACTCTTTCACCGGTCAGCATGAGCCACGCAGTTTACTAAAATAAGCCTCAAGTCTTTTGTTTCACTTTTTGGTGGTGAAGTAGGAAGTAGAGCACTCTGTGAATCATTGGTACTGTGCTAGGACCTCTCCCACCTACCCACAGAAAGTGTGTCCGGTGTGTAACTCGGCACACAGGAGGAAACCTGTTGAAGTCTAATCCTACCACTCACTATTCGTGGAGCCTCGCAATGGTGCTTTGATGTTCGTCAATGAAGTGATGGATGCCAGATGCAGTGAAAATGATTGACCAATTAAGGCGCGAAAGTAGCTTTAAATTGCTTTCTGACATTCTCCATCAAAGTGTAAATAAAAAGCTGGACTCATCACTGCAGTCAAATAGCATTTCCTTCTTTTCGTTACGCCTCCCACTTTCTCAAGAAGAGGACCAGATTGAATGCAACTTCACTTTGACTGCCACCACTTCCACCGCATGGGTGGAGGCCACATCAGTGTTGGAAGGAGGGGATGAAGTGTGATACTGCACTGAAAGATGTGCCATTGACCAGCTATCGCGCTCTTTTATCTAGCCTGTCCAGCTGTTGAAGCCTGCCAAGTCACAAGGTGATAACGTTCGAGGAGAGTCATCAAAGGAGGCCTTCAACGCTAATAGGGAATGGGTGGGGCAGGTAAATGTGGCCATAGCACCACATTGATTCAACCTCGACCATCAGCAAGGTGCGAGGTGGAACTCTCTGTGGACTCAAAGAGCATTTTATTGCCACCATGTGTGTGTGTGTGTGTACATCATTACTGATTCCACACTGCCTATGATTCATTTCATTGACTTGACTGTGATTCACAGATGACTCCTGCTTGTTCATTGTTCACCGGGGTCACTCAATTCGTTTGATCAGGCAGACACATTTCCGTCGATCTTGACAAACAAGTTCCACCGAATGCTCAACTTCCACTGTACGGGTTAAACAATCAAAGAGGCTAAGCAAGCTAAAGACTTTGTTTTGCCCGGTTATCCGTTGGAAGTGGGTGTGGTGACAATGAAGAGTTATGGCCTATCTATTTTGTACCGCCCTTTTTCAGGTTTATCCTACCGTAGAAGCATGTCAAGTCACGAGGTGAGACCATTGGTAAAGAACAATTCATTTAATGGAGAGCCATTGAAAGGGTGTCTCGATGCGGCAAGACGAAGGGAGGAGTGGGTACAACACGTGATAATGCAACTTCCACTGTCAACAAGGTGGGATGTCGAGTCGGCTGGAGACCTTAAACGCATTTTAATGCCACCTTCTACTCCTCATTTAATGGAGATGACTTTTTTTGGCTCGATTTGGCATTACATTTGATCACGCCTAAACACGTGGTCTGTGATGAAAGCCCCGTTGACGGGACTCTGTTTCCAAGTCAAACAAGACGCGACTTTGCTAGGCCGCTTCTTTTGCCAGCCATGCCAAAAGTGCCACTTGAGACGTCTTGGCAACTCATTCTTCCTCCTCAACCAAAGTTCGAGTTTGGCGATGTGCTTAGTGAGGTAGCTAAGTGATTGTGAAGCCGAGCGCTGCCTTCCTTCACTCTTTAACCGCTTCTTTGTTGACCGCAGATCAATGAGTGAGTCATGGATCACAATGAAGTCACCCAAAGGAACGACGTGCCATTTTGGTTATGATCCTCACAATGGAACCTGGCTTTTGATGGTTCAATTCTCGGTCTTGGTAACAGACCCTCTGGAGCACCTGCCATCGTCCTTCCACTGGTTGGATTAGTCTGTAGGCCATTCCGGTAGCCCTTCAACCCCTTTTTTTTGCCTCCAGTACACAATCTGCCTCATTATCATGTCGTCTTTCGTCTTCAATAAAGTTAGGACATAAAATCTTCAACATCTGATGGGAATTATGGCTTAAGGTGAAGATTTCATCTCCAATAAATGTGTTGATTGGCAAATAGGCGCGCGTATGGGTTCACCAAAATCCAAACTCGTGATTGGATCTTGCACAGAGTGGGAGACGAAGTGGACCGGTTGGTATTCTTAGCCTGTCAACACGCGCAAGGAGTGCAAGTTTCGCCTTGATAGAAGGAGCGCGCATCACCAATGACAACTGTGGGGCTTCAGGACTTCCACGAAGCCAGCTTACGAAATATGTGACGTTGACAGAGGCTAGACAGCTTGGTGGCGTATAATAGCAGAGTCCTTAAGTGTTCAATCAAGTTGGGCATTACACAGCAAGCAAAACACGAGTTGGGTGTATCGGAGTCGGGATGTCAAGAGATGCCTTGGAAATCCTACTTTTATAGAGAAGGTGTGGTTCTTTAGGTTATAAAGTGAAAATGTGCATTACTTCTCGGCTTAAGAAGACAAATTTTGAGTGCATGGCATTAAACATCGGAGCTTGTCAGGCCAGTCCCCTCTTTCAAATGATTGGATTGGTTAGGCACTGTCAAAACCCCAGTTAATTACACACCGACCGTCTAATGAATAACAGGGTGCTCTACCCTTTTGTCAACCCTCCCAGCCTTGATTCGCACCCTAAAATGGAGGAGTAAAGACACCACTGCGTCTGGCGGGACCGTATACCTGCATCGTGGTCAAAGTTGCTCCCAGGACGGAGAATGGGTGGGGATGGAGAAGAGATTCAAGTGAGGAAACAGCATCCATAAGTTTTGTTTCCCTTGTTCAACTCTTAATTTTGCTGACGGCCTACTTCACCTTCACCAGACGACCCAGCCTCTGGGTCGTGCCAGTAGCCCCTAGGCCCACCATACGTCAGGCAAGTGTTGGGGCATCCGTGACCCAAGCAGCTCAAGATTCGACTACACTATTGTCCAAGTTCTTCTACGGAAGTATGGTAGAATACCGTTTCAGTGTGGTGAAGCAATCCCGTTCCATCTCCATCTCATTCCAAGAATGAGTATCCAATCCGTCTTCCTCCTCTTTTCCTCCCAACCGCAGCAGCCGAAACGAGGACCCACTGGTATCTGATGGAGGTTCAAATAGGCTTTGTTGAGCCACAATTCACATCATCCCCATGTACAGCCTAAAGAAAAACTCGTACAATTCCAATCCCGCCCAAAGATGTCTTGAGGCACCAGCTTTCCCTTCTTGAACCCCTTTGAAATCAGGCCTCCCGAATTAACCTTGGTTATTGGGTATGACTTAAATTCTCAGTAAATAAAAATGTTTTTTGTTCTCTCAAAATGTTGCCTTATCCAAAGTCAAGTAATAAAATGAAGAAGAAGGGGGAAGTCCTAAATTCACATTGGTTCCATCCTATACAGACATGGAACTTGCAGCACCTGTTTTGGAATTCTCACTAAATCATGCTAAAAGAAAGTGTGTAGGGTCATTATTCTTAATTTAAAAAGTAATTTTATTATTTTTAAGTCGCATTCCACACAATATGTCGCCTCTTTTCTCGGCCAGAGATCTGAGAATCCCTTGGGTTTGGGATGGTGTGAAGTGGTGCTGGAGAAGCGGTTTACAATTTGGTTATGGAACCAGTGGAAGGTGGTGGTAGCGTAGCACACCGCGACTTTCCTGACGAGGAAAGGAGACATTTCACTTGGACAGAAAATGTATCAGCAAAGAACAAATAGACTCGGGGCCGCTGACACGGCCCAGAGGTCAGGTTGGGCCGCTCAGCTGAGGTGCAATAGCCGATGGCTTCGCTGCGTGCAATTGGTTGGGCGGAAGCTATTGAACCCCCAGGGAGGGGGCGAACTCCAAACCAAAATGTAATCCTAGTCTTTACTATCTATTTTATAAAATTAGTAAATTAAAGATGCCTTCAGCTTAACAGTCGCCTTGTTTCAAGGTGGAGATGGGGGGGGGGAAGAAGCACCAAGCCTATTTCGTTGGCCTTAATGACACGAGTCACGAGATATGTTCGTTTATATCCCCCCAAAAGAGGGAAGTTCTTTTTATAAAAACGGTCTCATTACCGAAGCAGGCGCACAAAATAATGGCCAAATAAGTACATTGTTGAGTTTGTTGGATAAGGACACGGCACAGATCCGGTAGAAACAGCGACACTAGAGTCAATTCAAGGGAGGTCAACAAGAGGAATGACGAAGAATACTCGAATGCACTTTAAAGAGATTATATTGTTGCCCATATTTTTGCCATCGTTTAGTACTTCTTGATGTTTCTTTAAGTACTTTTGGAGCATGGCACTACTGAAATTAGGTTAGTAGGAAGTAAGAGCGGGATCTGCATAAATATTCGTTCCCGACAGTCATCGCCTTTTTTGGGTAAAATTTTTGAGCTCCATTTTTATGTGACAATGAAGTAGATCAGGTTGCACCTGAGGCTGCATCACCACCGCTTCTCCATCCCATTGTCTCCCACCTCAATTGATAGAAGCGTCTGCTACTTATTACGGAAATAAGTAGCACTTGGGGAGTAGTGGGAATAAAGGAACCGAAAGAGTGCCCTGATCGCAAATGAAGGCATGATACTCGGACAGAACATAGGGGTTGGAGGTTAGGCCTCCCGATAAAAGTGCAATGATAGTGACCTTAAGTGATCCGTTACCTAAATCGAGATTCAAACTAGCGTTTAACACAGTACAAAAAAGCGGATCATGACCATAATGTCTAGGAAACTTCGTGCCTTCCATTACCTGTCACCGTCTACTTAATCACCCACCAATCCAACATACTGGGCGTCAGGACACCTTGTCTACTTTTGAGGCCTTTAGGTGTCCAACCGACTACGTGTAAATCTCAGGCCACGGTTCTGGATTTCTGTCCATAATCTTCGTTTATTGTAAGCAGCAAATAAAAAGTCAGTTCTGAAGGCAAAGAGCAAACTATTATTGCAGGTTGGCTGCCAACTAGCACAGACCTCAGCAGGAATTAGATTTACCTTCCAACGCAACGCCCCGCGCTAGGAAGAAAGTTTTGACTTGGAGGATGATTCGTGGACTTCTTGGAAATTCGACCACATCATCCAAAATCCGGTCTATTTGTTCACCACTTCTAGCAACTAAATAAAGCAGCTTCTCAGAAGTCGCTTGTATGCATGGTGGTGTGGGAGGAACCACCGTACCTTATTCAAACCATCCATCAACCTCCAAGAGACGGGGGGAGTCAAGTATCCGGCAAAACCATTTGTCGAGGCCAAAGCAAGGGTGGCTTACCAAAAAAATCAAACTATCTTACTCATGACATCACTTGTGGTCAGTAGGTCGAAGTCAGCGAGTTCATTGTGCTTCCCACTGGCTGGACGAAGTGATCGTTCATTCTGGCGTCAACTGTGCACCACAGTCACTCCTAGATCAAATCAAAAAGCCTTCCAAGTCTTCAGTGATTCCACACCACACCTATTGATTATCCGAGGTGCATCGATATGGTGCTATGATCTCGAGCGCCCGGTCCCACCTCTCCCTTACCACATCCGGAGACGCTTTTAATGGGTTTCTGCTAAAAAGCTCACTCCTGAACCACAATAGCACATCATGACTTGACTTGCTTCTACATCAGGAAGTACACATTCGAAGGTCAATGAATACTAGGTCCTCGGGAGTGCATAGAACTTCCTTTAACTCTCTTCAAAGATGAGTTTGGAAAATACCGGTCTCAAAATCCTGCCAGGATAAATGTGGTGGACGTCCATACGACCCATGTGCCATTGACAATCAGGGTGTCACTGCAACCAATCAGGTTGATCGTCCAGTCAGCTAAGTGGGATAACTTCCACCTCGAGGGGTGGTTCTACTCTCTAGGAACTAGGTGAAGCTATGGAAAGAAGGCAAAGTCCCTTGACTGCAATGATGCTCCGCTTGGTTGGTTCTTGGTCACTTACCGCCAGTGAAACGCCCTCATCACGCCAGATTGGTCTTTTTACATTTTGATGAGGGATGCTTGGAGTGAAGGGGTTTGCTACAATGAATGCCATCAGGTCTGGTCCAACATAGTTCTAAGCTTCTTCGGCTCTTCACGTGGGCGTTCATTCTCACCTGTAGTAGTCTTGGTCCCCTGACGGGTGTCAAAGCAGCACTCGAAAGACTTAGACTATTTCAAAGGTTATTCTGCCCCTATGTTTGATTTTGCTGGCATATTCAAAGTGATAGCTTCGTTTACGTGAAAGTTGGATGCCACCTAACTGCCTGCTATGGCAACGAACTCGAAGGGGGTTAAACAAGCTCTCTTCCTAGTTTAGAAGGCACGCCGGGTTTACTAGGCTGTGACGAAAGGTGTAGGTCAGAGATCGACTAATACACAGGTCACCTAGTTTATAGGTGGGTAGACAAGTATCCAGCACATTTTTCTCCTTTATTGACAAAAGGCAATGCCTATCAGTTTGTCGTCAACAAAAGCACGAAAGGTTTGACTCCTCCAGCAGGGAACTACGTGCCTTAGACCTTCTGGTGTGGGGCCGTTAAATGAAATGATAAGCGCATACATGGCCGTTTAGAATTGCATAAAGGGATGAAGTGACCTAGAGAGGGTAGGTCTACAAGGTCACTTAAAGCGACGGGATTGGTGGGCTTGCCGACATGATTTTCATACAAGCGAGATCCATGAATTAAGCTTGGATGAGTTGACAAGAGATTGTCTTCCCAATATCGAAGACCAAAAACTATCTGCAAGCATCCGCACTCATCACAACCGGTACCGCAAGTGAGACAGGATGACATACCGTTCGGTGTAGAAATTTGGCGCGCTATCGGTTGCACCGCTACGGCACCGCCGCCTATTCCTCCTCCACCTCCCCCAAGTTCCCTTAACCACCACTCGCCTTGCTTGATCTCTCGCTTCAACGCTTTGGCTGCTGGCACTCCTCTCCTCTGCTTTCCCCCTCTTCTCCTCTCCTCTCCTCTCCGCTCCCCATTCCACACATCGACCCCACTCCTACGCTCAGTTCAGTAATTTACCTCCTCCACATACCCAATGTTTCACCACTTTGATGAGCAGTATACCGCTGCACCACATCAATGTGTTTGTGTGTGTGTGGGTTGAATGGCGCCTGTGCTGACGTCGGACGTAGGTGGTTGTAGAGTTGGTGGTGAGGAGGGGAGAGGAGAGCAGAGCAGGGGGACGAGGCAGGAAGGACTGTGAGTTGGTCCCTGTAGCCTAGTCGCATAGAGCGCCGTACTTATAATATGGAGGTCGAGAGTTTGAGCCTCTCCAGGGGCGCGTTCTTTACCCTACCTACCCTGCCATCTTCTGTGCTTTACTGTCTACGGCTGCATGCCCGCCGAACAACTCGTGCAAGTGAGTTCGGTGGCACCGGCACTTAGGCAGTGGACTGTAGACAGTGTTGTGGTTCCATGATGTAGTGGTTAGCACTCAGGACTGCCCTCCAATGCTCTTGGCTATGCGTGCGATAGAGGTACGCTTGTCGCGCAGTCCCTTCTGTCTTTTGTGTTTGTTTGAGCGGTGACCGGTGGGTAAGTTGGTTGGCTAAAGGACATCTTCAAAGCCTTGGGGTTGAGGAGTGAAAAAAGCGCCTTCAACGCCTCGTGGCACACAACATGCCACAACAGCGGTTGTTGAGTCAAGCACGCGAGGAGGGGAGGTTGAGGTGTGGTGATGAAGAATTGCAAGTGTTTGAGAGGGAGTATTGTAATACTTTGTTTCTTCGAACTACCGGCTGCGATCACTTGGGTAACCATGTTGCACTAGCCGGTTGGCTGGCCTCTGAGCCATGCCAGCAACCCCAATCCCTCTGTTTCCAGAACATATGTATTCTGCTCTTGTACTATGCCTTCTTTTGCCTTAAAGGATGTCTCGGGACGCTGCAAGTATATTAGCGATGCTGATTTCTATGCTAGTTTTCTTGCTTGCAGATTTCGTACTGTTTGCTTGCATTTCATACATGTTTTACTAGGTGTGATTAGTTTATCTACTCTTTTATGGGCAGGTAGAAGGTGATTTTGGGTAGATGGCAGTTTGCTGATTATACTTAGTTGCTTGTCTATGCCTAAGAGTACTCAACTTCTCATGCCAGAGGTAGTCACAGGGAAGCGGAGAAGAAAGAAACTCCTACCGCCAATGCTATGGCTTATGTAGGTTGGTTACTGATAGGTAGTTTAAACTAACAGATTGTATTTCTATTGAATGTAACTTGTTTGTAATAGATCAATAATAAAATGAAGTTTAAGGTGTATTGGTGTAGTTTAACAGGTTTACCAGTTAATTATTCCCTTCATCATTATTAAAGAAATGCGTTTGCTCTTTCTGTATTTACGAGTACACAGGTTGCAAATGGTGTGGTGTTATTGGTTTTATAAATTGATACTTATTTACGTAGTTTTTTTTGTTATTAGTTCACTTAACTTAATCTTTTTTACACGACGTTTGCGTTATTGCCATGTAATTGCAGTTGGTGCATGATCTATTTTTTTGCTTTTAGCCATATAGCTCGTGCTATGCATTGTTCTTATCAAATTCAAGTTAAATTTATTAATTACTGGTAAAGTTTTTGCAGATCATGTATTATCATGACACTAGATGTCTTATTGGACTGGAACGGTGTTAGCTTTTATTCTTGATAGTGATTGGCGAGTTCTCTGCGTCTGATGCGACTTTAATGCGCGTTTTATCTGCAAACGTTTGTTTGGTGTTTTTTAAGTACCGTACCAGGGCTCATGGCAGTTCATGGGTTTTATTTACATAAAAAAGGGAAAGCAGGCACTTCTTTCCATTTTATAGACTAAGGAATGTGAGTTCAAAGACCAGGTGTTTGGTTCTGGTCTCTTCGCCCCGGAAGCCTAGCGCCGCACAACTTGCTACATCGGCGGTTGTCAAAGCAAGCACGCGACAGAGAGAAGCCAAGCCGTGGTCGCGGGGGAAGAGGCAAGGTGGTGGGAGGGAGTGAAAGGGGGTGCGCCGGCCGGGAGTCGAACCCGGGTCACCCGCGTGGCAGGCGAGAATTCTACCGCTGAACCACCGGCGCTCAATTGCGCCTACTTGTTTTTTCTTTCCTCCCCCCCTGCACGCCTTCATCTTCGACGCACTGATGGTATCTGCTGCTGTAAGTGGGTGGGCAAAGCGCGTAGTGTTGAATCTGGCGACTACAAGGACCATATCGGCTGCAACGGGGGAGGGTGCCTGCACCAAGCGTTGGTAAAGGTGACGAAAGGTGGCTCTGGGGGTAGACCAGATTGCCATGTCAGAATATGTGAGCACTTTGTCGTGGCTTGTACTGAAGTTTGATTGACTGCAATGGTGACTCCTTTGGAAATACCTTGCTGTTGCTTATTTTTATTAAACACCCACCTACCCAATAGCACGTCACTTAAAAGGACTTGATTGGCATAATTACTACCTGGAGATTTAGTCAGTCATAATTTTGGAGTTCGGGTCGCTAGAGGGTGTCCAATGACAAAGTCCTGTTATCTACACTACCAGTTGTGTATGGTAAAAAATTAACGAAGATTTTTATGCCATAGTCTCCAATCGTTCGGATCCAAGGGTTAAGTGATGTTTTGAAAATCCTGCCTTTCTCAGGCAGAAGGTGGATCCAACTCAGAGGCTAATTTCGTACCTGGATCTTGATATCTACTGGGACATTTTCCATTTCTTTAAGCTATAAAACGACAGGTCTAGTTACTTCCCAGTTCGAGGTGACTAAATCGGAGCGCACGATATGGATGCTTGAATCTGTCAAGCCAGTTTTTTCCTATAAGTGGTCGAGTTGACTAGGCGAAATCAAAACTTCTCGCCCCTATTCTCTCACCTTAACTAGTCGACTTGCCAGCTACTTACTGCGGATATAAGTAGTACTTGTTAGGTATTGGGAACCAAGATCGTGAAAGGTTTCGTTTCTATCATAAAAATATGTCAAATTTCGCCTACAGGAATGCGGAACCATTGTCTCTGGGAGTCTAGAGTGCTAAGGAAGGTACTTGACTTGCACCTTGGCTGTGTCTGGCGCCGCGCTGCAGAATTGCTTGTAGGCTATTGGCAAGGCTTGGAGGTCAGGCCACCCAATGCAGGTGCAGTGGCGGAGCTCTCAAATGACGCGTTACAAAAACCAGTAGTGAAGCCAACACTCGAAGTGTTTGACCTAAAGTGGACAATAAATGTAAGAGCCGTAAACTTCGTTGGAATGAATGTGTACTTCTTTGTCGTCTTTTTGTATCAAAGCGACAGTACCAAGGAATATCTCAGCTTCCCTTGAAGGACACTCTTTGTTAATTCAAAACACATTTTTAAACTTTTGGAGGAGGAACTAGCTGCCTACGAATTGGGAGGCTATAGTTCTGGGTTTTTTGACAAAGCACTCTGTTTTTTTTTTTAGTTACCAGTGTATGATCTTACACAGCACACGTTTTCGCATTGCTTTACAGAACCTCTACCACTTTGGTCAAGTATGAAACCCAACTAGTGCCCTTTCGCAACCCTACTCACCATGGAAATTGTAACCCATAGCCTAAAATAAGAAAACTTGAACTAAGGGATAAATCTTTGCTATTTAGTGACTTTGATTTCAAAATTCGTGATCAAACTTACTTTTTTTTAGAGAAAGTGGAAGGGATGTTTGCAGCGCTTTTATGAACTCTGCGGAAATTGGTTTTAGGCTTCATGTTTAAGAAGGCAGCCTTGCGTCAGTCAACCTACTCTCTGATCCTCCAGTAGGAAGGAAGTTCAACGTCCTACCAGTTACGTTTGTCGAGGCAAAGGGAAAGCTGTAGGCAAATAAAGGGTGGGAAACCTGTTTTACTCGAGATACCGTCTGCGGCTGGAGGATCAAAGGAAATTACCACTTGTCACACCAGCCCACTGAGTTGCCCTGTGGCTGGCTGAGGTGACCTCATGGAACAGTGAATCATTCCCACATTACACCTCTTGGTAGTCAGAGCTGCATTAGCATGGGTTTCGTCGCATCTAGGGCCTCTTGCAAAGGCTCTCCAACTTAGTAGCTTGGCTTGCCTCTATGACAGGAAAAAGTAATCAAAGGGTGGTAGAATTCAGACAATAAGCACCCTTGAGACTCGCAGAGTTAAATGGAATCTCACTTAACCCCCACTGAGACTAATCCCCAAATCTATATTATTGGTGTGTATGTCATACGACATTTAGGAAATGCTAGCCCTTACGACGTGTTCTCCTTCTATTATCAGATATCACCGCCACGTGGGTGGGAAAGTGGGTGTGACAACGACTATCGAAGTGCTACTGCATACAATCCAGCCTATCCTGCATTTTGTGAAGTGAAAGGACTTCCGCCTCGATTGGTAGCACCTTTGTTTGACGATCAAGAGGATCAATTAAAGAATGTTTCGGCCGCCTGATTTTGGACTTGTTACAGCCTTATGCACCCAGTATTCACTCCAGATTGCATTCTGGATTCTGTTGGCTGACGCTGCTAGGTAATTGAGTCTAGCATAATGTGTCGGTGAAGAATTTTATACACTTTTGCCGTTATTTTACTCGATTCCCCACGTTCGATTCGAAGGACACGAAGCACCCCACCCCGAGACTTATTTATAAGGTGTAGAAAGGGCTTCCCAAGGGCATAGCCCTCCGCATTGAACGCATAAAACAAATGGTAAAGAAAAATTGAAATGATTAGTGTCCAAACAGGGTATTAATTGTTAACAGCAAGCTGTAGTAGTAAAAACAAGATTCTGTGTCGGGTTTCGGCGCACCCTTGGTGTGAGACGGATGGTTAGTTTTTTGATCATTTGCTAAATTAAAGTAGATTTATTTGTCGATGCAGTGGTTAAGGCGTCAGAGCAAAGATTGCAAACACTTTACGCCACATTTATTGCTTTCTTCTCTAAGTTAGAGATGACTTTTCAAACCTTTCTAAACAAGCAGTGTAGTTCTGAGCGAAATTGTGTACTCTAGATGATTTTGCTATACATAAATGAACAATTTTGTAACCATTTCCTTTAGTCATATATGCCTTTTAGGAGGCAACGCTGTCAAAAAGACACCTAAAAATTGCTAACAAGAAGAATAGTAGCTCCTGTGAGCTTGAATTATCAAATATAGCACTCAGGTAAAGTGTGCGTCCAAACATGCACAAAACCCTGTTTCTCATTAAATGCTACAGAATCTGACCCTCTTATGGGAAAGTTTAAAAGAAAAATAGGTCACAATAGTCGTTAAACGGCAATGAAGGCCAATTTTCAATTTCAACTTGAGCTAGATCCACCAGCGAAGGCAATAACAGCCAACGTTAGTGGTAGAAAATGCGTAATAACATCACATTTTTTTAGTTTTTACATGTACTCGTTTGCCCATTGAGACGTTTTGCTTCCCAAATATCCACCTTCACTGAGCCTTAGGTTCATTCAACTATCCTGTCTACTGCCTCTATTTATATCTGACTGCACCTCGATTTTAATGCAAAAGTTGCAGTCATGGTAACTACGCGTGACAAAGTTGTCAGTTGATTTAATGAATGTCAATACGAGTCACCTTCAAAGATGTGAACTTATGAAACAAAAAGTACGTATCGGTGTCAGAGGCGCAAAATCAATTTAGCAGATGGTCAGTTTTTGCGAAAATGGTGTTTGTCAACGAAGTAAATCTGCCAACAAAGGACTGTATGATAAAGTAATTAAAAATTCGATTACAAAGGAGCCCTTTAAGTCATTTTTCGATTCTTTTAATTCAGTGTCCATGAATAAGCAATAAGCTGTGCCTATGCCTTAAGAAGGGTAGTGACTAGTTCGCAGTTTTTGAGTCTGTGTTGGTCTTCTTTGCTGGAATTTTCTTTGCGAAACTCTTTAAGCGAATACTAGACATTTTTCCCCCTGTAAACACCCATGCATTCGCGTGTATTCTACAAACAAATGCGCTACTTATTTAAATATAAGTAAAAATTATATTACTCTATCAGCCGACTATTTGTTTTAAAATAAATCCATTTTTTGAAAGAGTGTTTCAATCTCGAAGTTAAATCATGGTAATTTTGCATTGAAAGAATGTGACGCGAGCTGTCGCTATCCATCACAAATGTGTTTCCATTGCAGTGTTCGTTTGAATCGACTCCGCACTATCAACACTTGCAGCTCACCAGTTTGTCCGCACCCTTGCAGACCCAAATTTAAAGCAACCAGCGAAAATCAAATTTCGCAAGGCGGAACTGCCCGTTTCTAAAAAATAATTGCCAGCAAGTACAAGTTGGTTGTATAAAGAACACAAAGAGGGCTCAATACCACCATGGAAGGCGAGGGACACCGAAAAGGTTCTTGCAGCTTCAGTGGATGCGAAGCCGTGTTGTGCCTTCGGGTTCCACTCCAAAATTCAGCTTTGGTGCCTTTGCTTATCATTTTAAGTTTTCTTAATGAATAATGCGTTAAAGAAGCTTGAAGTGAAAAGTGCTACACAAATGGTGATTATCCAACCGTCACTCATCACCCCCAAATATCGGCACGTCCTACTACCACGTCGAGATAAATTTGACTCGATTTTTTTCAAATGCACCAGGAATCAAGGGAAACTGCCGGTTTTTGGCGCCCACCCTTGCCGTCTTAAAACCACTTATTGCCTAGATTTCTAATTTTGCTACCGAATCAGTTTAAAAACTGTGCTTCAGCACCATCAAAAGTAAATTAAACAAAAAGACGGCAAATGGCTGCTTGCATCTTAGCCACGAGGTCGACAGTTAGCACTTAAGAGGACCACTTTGGAGAGGTGTGGAGGAATCACACTTCCGACGTCTTCCATTTACAGTGAAAGCGTGACTTCACTGAATGACCCTAGCGCCAGGCAGGGGCATGAGAGCACACCGGCCTTCGTCAGGAAGCGGGACAGAGGGAACACCACGTAGCCTCCTTACCCGCATGAGCTTCAGGTGGTGCGAAAATGGATAATACTTGGGTGGAAGAAGTGTTCCAAGGAATGTGCGATCAGTGGAACCATCAAATTCAACGGCACCTGCAGCACGCAACAGTAAGACTACACCTTTATAGAAGTAAACCATTGGGGTGGACAAAGTTCAGAGACTGAGGCAAGACCTCCGATTTTTCTGAAAATGGATGCAAGCCTTCGGCTTATATTATCGCTCTACCGAAGGAGCTAAAACCGAAAGCCTACCACTGCTCGAAGCAACAACCGTGAATAGAGGCTGCTTAGCTATGACGGAATTCCCGATAGAAACAGGGCAAGACCTCAGACCCATAACAACAGATCTTGCAGTATGAAATCGCTGATGGATTGGGCTTCTAACTCGGGCCCCATTATGCTGTCAAGGAAGTATTCAAGAGGAGAGTAGAATCCTCCATGAAACTAAAAATTGATTAAAGCTAGCCGTACTTCTTTGACACCTCGTGACATGGTAGAACGTAGCAAGTGCTTGACGTCAAAGCTGAGTTGTCTGCGCGGATCAACAGGTGGTTAGTTTGGCTCATGACCACGAATCACGCCACCACTGGAGTTGCTAAGTGCTGCTGAAACAACCTTCTTTGCTTCACCAAGAGCATATTACCAGACCCTGGGCCAATTCTCAACTCCATTACATTGCCAAAGATCCTAACAAGATGAACAGGATGGAGCTTTAATGATTTTTAAGGATCAAACTACAGCCAGTTTTGCATTTTTCACAGCCAGTTATCCCCAACCGAAAGGAAAAAATTATCATGATGTGTTCATAAAACATTGTTATATATATTTGCTCACAGCCCCTGTTTTTAGTAACTTCTTCCTCCTTACAGGCCAAATAAAAAGACGGGCATACACATAAGAACAATAACTAAAATCATGGAGTTGGGAGGTTAAAACTACAAAAGGTGATTCAGCGATCGCATCACAGATAAATAAAGGTGGAGGCAGAAGTTGCAAAATTGAAGCAGTAAGATGGGCTAAGGCAGTGCTGAGCGTCAAATTTTCCTCACTTTTTCGCCCGATACCGCCGGGTTGGCTTTGCGTAGTCTTTCCCGCTCATCCGACTGATAATCAAAAGTACAGTTGTGACGGTCAGCAAAGCGATGTGTGGTGCAGAAAACCCCACCACAGGCGCAAACAATGCCCTGCTCTAAAGAAAAAGGCAAAAGAGGCAGAAATATTAAAAAGTGGTGTATATATCAGTGATGAAAACTCTCAGGTCCACTCACCTATCAGGGTCAGTCGTTTGTTGCACACCTTACAGCGTACAACAGAGGGTGCTAAAGTAGGGAAAAAAATAATAATGGTAAGGCACAAATGAAGAGCGATTTGTTAGCAGTACTATGATAACTGGATCAGATTTGCGCCGCAACACACCAGGGTTTTGAGTGGCCATAACTGATAACTTGCCGTGTTTCTTACTTGGAATGATTTAAAGAGAGCAATTCTTGAGCAGTGCTACGAAAGCAACTCAAAACTGAACATCCAATTGCAAGTTTGACTACATTACGAATGATCACGATTCAACACCCCTGTAGATCACAAGACACCAATGTTTTGAAGCAACCAGTCTCTGCATGAATGAGATTAAAAAATTCCCGCTAAAGAGAACTAACAGCGGTATTCCTCTTAATTCAGAAAATAAAATCATTTATATGCGTTAGAAACGCGTGTCTACAATGCGGCCAATACTGTTTGCAGACTGAATAGATTATTTTGTTGATGGTGCTTATCGAAGATCCTAATAATAGGTAAAATACAAGGCATTGTTTTGTGCGCTATTGGAAATTTTGTGGCCTATTTTGACAGTAAATGCTTACATAAGCTGCGTCTAGCAACATTTTCGGCGGATATAGTTACTGTAGAATCCAGTTCATTCTGTGGTCTCGAATAACTTGGTTTGGCGACATCTAGACCATTTCAAAAAAATGAGTGGGAATATTAGGCATATTATGCTTAAGCAAAATCGTATTCATATGCAGCATTTTAGAGATTCCTACGGACGATAACCGAAAGGACATACCAGAGGATTTGTCAGAATTAGGTTTGGATATATGTGGCTCCTCTCCTACAATGAGTTTATAGCATGCCGAACAGTATCCCTGATTTTCTATTGTTCCATAAAATCCACATCCATTTTTGCACAATAGGTTGTTATGACAGTTCTTTTGGAGCGTTTCACCCAAGGTCATCGTTACGAATATAATAAGCAAAAAAAACTTCAAGTTGCATGCAAACTCAAAGTCTTTCCAAAGAAAATGAATACATTTCGACTGCTAAAAAACTGCGCTTAGCTGCGGTCCGACGACAATTCAGTCAGAAGCTAGAAAGACGTGCTACTATAAAAATTGAGTGAATAAATTGTTAGCTGTGCTGACAACCTTCTGATAATATTCGATTTTGAGAAGCAGTGGTCGCTATGACGCCATGAGAAGATAAAGTGGATATACGTGAAGAATTAGTTTGTCATCTTATTTGACAAGTACATCTTCAGCATTGTTCGTTTTGGAAGTTCGAATTGCCTTGATAACAGAAGAAATTATTCCCACAAAATGTTAGTTGACAGGCTCTTTTACTTGTATGATGGAAGCTTACTTAAGCACTTAACTTGTACAATTGTCTGTAGTAATACTTAGGGAATGACTGATTTCAGCAATGAGCTTAGAAACTTGGGTGTAATTTCAACCCTTATCATGCCAACAAATTGAGCTCAGTTACCGCGAATCTCCACATTCAATCAGTGAAGTAAATAGCAAAAATAAAAAGTTTTTGATTACTAATTGACTTTCTTTAGAGGTTTGTTTAGCTCACTTTGCGCGGTGGCGGCTTGGTTATTTGCGGTTTGAAGGCCAGAAATGCGCATACATGATAGGGGTTTGGTATTGACCGGAGGTTGCTTTTCATGAAGCTGAAGAATGTGTTTTTCGTCCCTGTTTCTCAATGGAAGGGTACCTTCAAAGCTTTTTAGAATGTATCATTTTTCATAGATCCTATCATTGCTCATGCTACTACTTGTTTTTCCATTGTTCCATGCGGAGATCCCTGCTCTAGACACCAATAAGTGGTTTCACAATCAGTAAGTTGCTATTTCTCACTCTTGTCGCTAGTATGGTTCTTGTGCAATATTTGGTAGTGGGTTTTGTTGGGTGAAGTAGAGCCTAATAATGTATATCTCTTCAATATACTAGAGGTAGGGGCAGACACGATTTGTCATCAGGACTCTCGCATTACTTGCACACATGTATGTACCTCCCATCACTGTCCTTTTGCCAATCTCTTTCATCGATTGTCGTTTGACTACTTTTAGCCGCATAGTGAGCATAGCCTTAGTCTTACCTTTAATCTTTAGTATCACGTTCAATAACAGCCCATTTTATGCATTGTCTTAATTGTGGCTGGTTATGGGCTTTCTCACTAATATTTTCCTCCCTACCCGAACCATTATGGGAAATGAGCAGCCATTATAATTAATTATCTAATCTTGTTATCTCGGACCTTATCTCACATTTTAGTTTGGCATGGGTAAATGCAATCTGAGCTAGGTCGGAAACCAAGTTTTTGTTTTTTCTTACAGAGACAACTGTACAGTCACTGTGCCAGGTCGCTGCAAACTAATCGATAGCCAACTGAAGCAGAGTTGTTTGGGGACGCCCTTGCCGTACGACTCTACCTCCGACGGTCCAATCATTGACAATGTCTCCCACTTTGACCTTCAGACCTGGACCGCATTGAAGGCTATTCCGATGTGTTGGGTCAAACTGCAGGTGCGCTTAAATGTCTATATTTGGGTCCACTTTTGAAAATCGTCACATTGTACTGGAACTTATCCATTGTGCCAATAGACCAAATTTTGTCATTTGTGGTTCGAGAGTATAGAATCACTTTCGTCTGTGGCTTTTTGGTTGTCTTTTGGATTCTGCAGCTTTTGAAATCTGCCAACAGCCTGATAGCAAGACGTGTAAAATTTCCCGAGCGTTTGATTAGTCGTTCCTCCTAGCAATCTGTACGCAAAATGACGTAATTCAATGTAACTGGATGATTTCGACAATGGGCCAGTGCGTTCATTTCCATCTACCCTTCTGTCGTCCATTTTGCAGTTGTCTCCATTTGCTTACTTGAGTTTCCCATGGGCATAATGTTATTTTTGACATTTTGTGTCGACAAACCCTTCTACCGGGAAATTGGTCTTTTTGTCTGGTGCAAGTGATTCCACTGCCGATTGTCCATCATATACTTTCGTAGAAAACATTTTAACCCTTTGCAGATGCACAAATGGTGATCTAGTATTTTAAAGTAAAAGCAGAATTCTTACAATAAAGTTGTCGAGGCAGCAAGGTTTGTGTTTGCCACTTTTCTCTCATGCTCTCTCTTTTTTGGTTTGGGAAGCTGTTTCCCGGTCAAGGCGATTAGCACATCAAGCGTTGACCTCGGCTGCTTTCATAGTTTGTTTAATCTTACCAAGTTTTCAGCTTCCTACCGTGTTGCAGAAAAATGTGCTTTGTACCAACTAATCTTTACTCACTGTCGTATGCTTGAATGCCGTTAAGAGACGGTTATCGCCTGTCTTTTCGAGGAACTGATAATTCCAGCATTTCATTCTCCAGTAATCGAAACATCCCAATATCCAGTGTTTGACTGGGTTAAGGTTGAGGAGGTAAACATCCTTTTTCCACCTCTTCGCATCGATAGGTAACGTTGGCGTGATGGTATAATGATACGGGAGTTTTGCCCAAAAGAGCGTATTTTCGCTTCCCTTTTAAGTTCAGGCGAGTGGACAGGCAACAGGCGACAGTTGCCACGCAGCTTTTAGGTCTCTCTTGGGAGAATGGACAGTTGGCGTTGCGGATGCTGCCGCAACCGACAATGCTGCACACACACGCACGCATCGTCTTTGTGTGTTGTGCGTGTGTGCACACGCCTGCGTGAAGGTGGGCTGTGTGTGTGTAAGTGTGTGTGCATTTGTGCTGGCTGGACGCAGTCACCTCGTCTTGGGTGGCCTGCCTCGGCCACCGTCATGCTCCCTTGCCTTTTCCCTTATTTATCCAACTCCTCACAGGCGGGCGTCGTTTGTGACTCATTGCGCCTTTCTCTTTGATGGTGCGGATCGTCATCATCATCGGCCTCATAATGCCATCCTTCCCTTCTCCGACTGGTATCTACTTTAGGTTAGGGGTCTCTTCCGTTTTCGGAAGGAAATAATGCTTTTTCACCGACTGAATCTTCCCACACTACACATTCACAAATTAGTGAAATGGTAGTTGATCTTCTTTTCTATTCATTCTGATTTCTTTTGGAAGAACCTCTATACTGCCTTTTCCCTCGTTACCATGGCATTGAGCGGTTTATTGTTGATGATGGTCCATTTATTTAAATAGTGACCTGTATTTTTAGCCGCATAAAAAGGCAACCACACCAAAAAAACATCCCACAACTGTGACTATAAGTCATGTCCTGTTTATGATTGGATCGGCCATGTGGCATTGTAACTGTCAGTGCCAAAGTTGGGATGGAGTGAAAAGTTGCTGGACTTGTAAGTGCACCGTGGTCCTAAAGCGTTCAATTGGATAAATGAAAACTACTTCCTAGCCCATATGCTGCTTTGTTTTTAACATTCACAAGTTGAATTTAGCTATTTTTTGGAAGGACCTCTGGGAGCCTTGCTGACGTTGGAAGAGGCGAGAACGTAATGTCATTTGGAGCGAACTCGGCTGTCTACTGCTCGGTTTCTTGGCACCAGTCATCGAGCTTTAGTTTGGCGAGGAGGATAAATAGCCCTACCCCAACCATTGACTGCCGGGCTCGAAGCAGTGGGTGTTCCAGTTCGTACCTTCAATTGTGGAAATGACAAAACTGGCCCCTTGAAAAGTGTATTTACTGAAAAGAAACGCCTCAATGGTGGTTTTTTTGCGTCTCCTTGATACTGGCTGGCCCGTTTTATCCGCGTTTTCCTCTATGAGGTGAAATACTATCACTCCTGCCATGATTTAGCTTTCAGATGTACCAGTCACTTCGGTACACTCTTCGCGAGGTCTGGAAACAAGGTCTCATGGCTCACCATGTAAAGATAGTATTTCGGACCGAAGGCGTAATGCTATCTCTGAGATTACACCCACTGAAGTCTTTTGTTAGTCTCAGTATTACAAACAGGTTAGCCCTGTTATCAAGCTGGCATTCAGTGGTTTCCTGTAGTAGATTGCACCATTTAGTGAATCGGAGCGAGATCGTTCTTTTAGTGATGGAAGTGGTACGAATCAAACTCGAAATGCGTCCTTGTTCTCACGCGTCCGCGGTGGTGGATCTTGAGAGAAATTCTTGCAGAATTCGAAGATGAGGGCCGGCTCTAATTATTTACTGCCACCCTCCATTCCACGATATGACTGCCTCACTAGCACTTCCCATCGTTCTTATAGATATTCCTCTGTACCGTCTACGTGCCCGAGTGTCGACGTGTGGAAGCATCATCACCAACGACGGCAACAGCGGAGTACTCGCAGGTCGTCCTGCCCGAGCGTGGCATGTGCCTAGCGGTCCGGAAGGCCTGTCCTCTTCTCTTCTCCGGTCACGGAATTGGTGGACGCAGTCTGCTTGGCGACACTGTGCCTCGCTTCCTCCAGTGCGACATCTATGCTCCCGTCTGTCGGCAGGTTGGTGGAAAAACTTCACTTATTTTTACACTTTCTTGATGCAATCCAGCGCTTTCTAGCTACATCAGCTCCCTCACTTTCCTCTTGAGGCAGTTTATTCAAAGGGTATCGCTTCTTTCTCATTTTAAGCCTTTAATTCATTTCAACGTGAGCTTTTCTTCATGAATGAAGGCACGCACGATATGACACCTTTGACAACTTGATGCAGTTTTTTTCACTTCAAGAAGGTGTGCTTGTTTTTCGGCTGTCTTTGCCCTCTACCGCCTATTTGAAGTTGTCTCCTTCCGTTCACTTCACTGCCTCTCTCCCTCTAAAAGGCGATTTCTCTAAACCGGATTTCCATTTTGAAATAAACTAGTCGAACTTCCGGATTGTATGCACTCCCGATGGTAGGTTTCATTTCTTTCTCGACTCTTTTAAAATGCGCTTTTTCTTGTGGCTAGCTGGAGTTTACCTCCAAAAGTCGCCTTTTAAGGCCATACCTTCAATTCCACTTGTTCTTCACAAGTACCTCACAATGTTTCAAAAAAGATCTTTCAGTTAATTTCATCGTGCTTTTTAATGTCTCGTGGGGGGCTCTTGCCTCGGTCCACCAAAAGAATGCTGCTAGGTTTGGTCCTCAACTTACTTTGCTATGCTTGATATATGCGATGCACCTGCCTAGGACATGCCAGCTTGTTTATGTACCTCACAGCAAAGGACCTCACCGGTGCAATGGTAAAAGTCGTTTCTCACGGTTTGTTTTGTTAATTTCACTGTGGTTTCCACGGATTGGATGTTTGCCAGAGGTCGTTAGTTGGCACATAGGTTTAATGTTATGCAATGAACGCATACTCAAATTAAATTCCGTGATGCTTTACACCTCCTTGCATGTAGAAGTTTGGCACTACCACCTGTCTTCTCACTTTAGAACAAGTTGCGACCAAAGATATTCGACGCAAACAAGGCGGAATGCCAGCCACCGCTGATGTCCACCACGAACAGTCGAAATTGGTAAGCTAGATCAACATATACTTCTGCTGAAGTTGCTGTTGCAGCTGTTAAGTGTTCCTACGCCTTGTCAGGATCAAGGGCATCACGACGTGCGCCTTCCCATGTCGCAGTCCCGTCTACCGACCGGAACACTACACACTTGCCCGAAATCTCATCTTCGCTGCCTCTATCACCGGTATCCTCGTCAATGTCTGTGTGGTTGTAGGTCTTTCCTTCTTGCCGCATTACCTAATAGCTGTTTTGAAATTGGAAATGTGTACATTCCTTTCTTTGTTTGAGTCTCCGTCTGTAAAAAAAGGAACTAGTAACTTGGATAGCTAGAACTTATTTGAGTCCTATTTGAGAACTGAAATGTAAACACCCAATCCATTGTTGCCAAGTTCTCTGCTATCAATGACTATACTACCCTTTCCTGCCCTATTGTTTGTAAGTAGTATGTGATGTGTGAAGGATTGTTTGTTTTGCCTGCCTTTAAAGTGGGCAGTAAGACTCATCGTCGTGTTCAAAGTTTTGGTAAAAGGAGTTACATTCCTAGGACGTTAGTTAAATAAGTCATTCCATTCATTTATTATACATTGGTCAAAACTGCAGACACTTGAAGCTTTTGATGTGGTGGTACCTGTCAGATTTGGGGTTTAAGGCCTTCACCAGTTTAAATGCAGGACAGTAAAGTGATTCAAGTAGGAAATCGCGTTTATTGTGCCTGCTGTGGTTTAATGCTGTAGTAATCAAAGGAAGGCAGTATTTTCATCTAAAAGTCGTAAAGGAGGGAAATGGAAAATGGAACCAAAACATGCAAAATGGGCATTAGATACTGTTAGGGATTTGCGGCACCTGTGATACTCCTATTAACTACGCTTGAGCTCCATTTCTTTCACAAAAGGAAGTCATATCTACTTTTCATCCTTTATTCATTTATATTGCTCACCGTTTTCTTGAATCAGGACAAAAATCTACAGGGGATTTGGGGTTCGTTCTTGGTACAGCTTCAATTTCCGCTTTTAGCTTAGTCTATTCATCAGGTTACCCCTGTTGTCATGTGGGCCTATTGCTCTCCTTTGGGTCCATTATTAATGGCACAACAACCCCACTGGACTTATTCATCCCTTTAAAAAGCCAGATGCCCACCCTTCTTACTGTCCTATGGTGGTAGCAACAAGAACGGTGCAAGTTCTTTTACAATTCTTACTCATTTCACATCGGTGAAATCCATCCAGTCATGCAAGAAGCCTCATTAACTTCATAGGTTGCTTTACTAGTTGAAATACTCAGCTTCTAGTGGATTCATGGCGTTAGTTTGCGCGTGGTTTGAATTGGATGCATCTGGGGTGCTCCAAGACTTGAGGCCGAAGGGGTTGGGTCTACCAGCATGCCCCGGGAGGCCAGGTCACTCGGTAGGGGGTACTACGACGGAGCTCCCATGTGTCCTGCTACCAAAACGGAGAGTTAAACAAACAATTAACGTGTTACAGTATCTACAACCTGAACTAGAATCCATTTCAAATTTAGCCTCCAGCTAATTGCAGTGCTTGAATTAATGCCAAAATCCATGTCAGAAGGTAAGAGTGGTTGTGGTTTCATGACTTGACAAAATTGCATTTAAAAACAAATCCACAAATGTTACTTTTAAGTCAGAATGCCTGTTTGAAGTGGTAAAAAGTGTTGATGCGCTTTTGCAGCAGTCAAACTGAAACTGGCGGAGACATTTCACATCCGCCGACCATTGACAAAGCAGACAACTTTTTATGTAACCTTTCTTGGATGATAATAATAAGTTATCACATGAAATTAAATGACAACACACGCCTTTAGATAGTCGGGCACACATTTATTTGTCTGCCAGTCTACATAGGCCTGGGCTACTGCTTGCTTGTCTCCGACTTTCTCTCATCCATTTCCCACTGACCAACACATCGTTGACTGTGCACCCAAGTAGTCATCCACTTGCTTATCTGTCCGTCCTCACCTACAGACCCACTCATCTACCACTCATCTTTCTTGGACAATTCTAGTGCACTCTGCGACTGATTCGCTCTTCCGCTTCGTTCTCAAGGCGCAGTGGTGAGGAGAGAGCAACGACGTTGCCAATGTCAACAGTGCGTGCGTCATGTCGTCGGTTGCCGCACACTGCGCTCACTATCATTCACTTGGCCTTCCTTGTTGGCTGTCTGGGCCTCCTGATGCCGCATCTACCGGGTGTGGATGATGCCGTCGCCTGTCGTGCCGATGGCAGTGTGCGCGTCGGTGAACCGCAGACTCAGTGAGTTGTCTCATTTGGGTCTACTCAATCAGTCTCTGGTCATTAACACTTACCGGTACACTATTTCACTTTTGTAGAACGGGATCACCCATTCTCTGCTTGATCTGCTTCATGTTAGTCTACGTTCCCATGCTCGCTGTGGCGCTGTGGTCGAACGTTCTTGACTATGCCCTCTTTGCTGCGTTCCACACCGCTGCTTCACGTATCATCGACACCGACGGTATTGGCTCCACCGCGATCGGCCCTACTCCCACTCTTCACCGACGACGTCTCAGTGGCGGTGTGTGGCGCCTTCGACGTTGGCGATACAAGCAACCGGCACTTTTGTTGCCACCTGACTCTTGCGAACTTCCCAAAAGGCGGCTCAGGGGCGGTGCCAATGGAGGTGGGGTGAATGAGGCCATGGAAGGCTCCGTGTCTCCTGCCAGTCCTGCTGTTTCTTTTGCGACAACAGGAGCTGCAAAGAAGCGATTGAGTGCAATTGAGATGGAGGAGAAAGGTGAGACGTTGCTGCTTTCCTGGAATCCTCCTATCGCCAAATTTGTGGTGTGAATTCATCATACCCTCCTGGTACCTGACTTTTCCTTCCATTGGTATCACTGCATAGTTCTTGCACTACAAACATGATTCATCTGCATTTCTTAACGCTACGAATAGATTAGCTTGTTCGTTTTTTTTCAACTTCGTACATGCACCGAGTTGTTGCTTACAGACACCCTCCTGCATTGCCTGGAAAGAATAATATAACATGTTCGCGTTGGTGATTTTTCTCCTCCATAAGTTAGTAGTTGGTTTTACTACACACACTTTGTTCTTTTTTGGGAGTAAAATTCTACTGGCTGAAAAAATTCAGTTGCGCTTCTTCTTCTCCTTATGGCAGTACCTCAATCACGTCAACCTTGCAGCCGAAATACCTCATGGAAGCTGGCGGAGGGCGATCGCCTGGAGCATCGATCACTGCCATTGGTTTGCCACCTTCTCTATCCCGCCACGCCCATTGGTTGTCCACTGACCAATCACTTGGAGGCGAATGGAGGCGATGTGATGGTTGGTCAAAGGGCCACCTTTAACTCTATGGGGTCGCAAATCACCTGTATTCACATCGCCGCGTTCGCCGTGCCTGTAGTCTTTGCTCTAATCAGTCTCACTGCTTCTGTAGTGAGTCTAATGGCTTGATGTTTTTTCTCAAACATCCTATTTACGCTTCCCTGTGATTGCTCACGCCCAAACCAAGTATTGGCAATAATATGTTTAATGGCCTATTCTTCGAAAAGCAGCCGAAATGGAAACTACGGATGTTGGATTTTTTGCACTAAAATGATTATACTCATTTTCATCGTCTTGGTTAGTATTGAAACGAAATTCATGCCGGTCTTGGGTGAGATATTATGTATAGATGCTCATGTCTTCATTCGTTCAAGCGTCTGCTATAATGAATGAATTGAGAGCTATAAATGCCTTCAAAGCAATCAATTGGTGGTGCTCACATTCTATCAATACTCTAGATTGATGGCGAACCCCTGTCGGGCCTTTGTATGGTGGGAATCCGCACTCTCTGGGCCTACTGCGCCATGGTTGTTACTCCGCTGGTGCTCTGCCTCTTCCTCAAAGCCATCTATCTCGGTAGGGCAATGAGATCTATGCGGCAGCTACGTGACTACCTCGTCGTCGCTTCCTACGCCCCAGTAGACAGGGAAATGGCACACCGCCTGACAATGTGCTTTCGCGCCTACGGTATGGGCCGTCATTAAGCAATTGTTCTACTAAAGTATTATGAGTAAATCATGTGTTCTGCTTTGTGTGTTTCCGTCAGTGATATACATTCTTACATTGACGGCACTTTTGGCATTTTCTGCGGGGGTCCACGCTTACGCCTACGTGGAGGAGCCAAAGTGGTTGGAGACTCAGCGACTGTTTCTCTTGTATGTTTTTTTTTGTTTCTGAACACTTGATACAATCGAAATGTATTCTTTTCTACCACTATTGTTCCTCCCTAAGGTACTTTTATTGTTATCAATCAACATTTTCAAATGCATTATGTAAAGTGCGAATACTAACTTGCGGTTCATGGAAATGTTATAGTTGCCAGCTGAGACATCGCCTGATGGGCCCAGATGGGGTGACAGCCTCATCAGGTTGTAGAACACCGTTTACGACGGGCATTTTTCTCTTCGATTCCTCTCCGCCTCATCCTCTCAACACCACCACCGCTCCCGCCACATCCGCACCCACCTCTGGGCTTCGTGTTCGTCGCGAAGACAATCAAATTGTGTCTTCCTCGGTTTCCGTATCCTCTGAGGAGGACGCCGATGCCTCCGCATCAGGACGTCCCTTCACAGGTCCGATCCTGTTGAATCTCTTCACCTACCTCATGTCGAATCTTGTCTTCGCTTCCATGTGCCTCCTGGACACCTCTGTTAAACACATTTGGTTCAGTCTTCTGCGCAGGTACATCACCACCACCGTCGATGTCTTGTTCGAAGTGCTTTTGGCGCTGTCATTATTCTTCGGGTGACAACAGTGCATAAAAAAGTTTGGGTACTAGGCGGATCGGTGTAGTTCAATTGGCAGACGATTCTGTTCTGTTACAATGCTTCCACTTTCCTTTCTTAAACAATTCCTGAGGCTTTTGTTGTTCATTCTCATACATTAGCCGTCAAAGGAGCATGCGAGTCAGTTAAAGCACTTGTTTCTGTGTTTCTCATTTATTTTGATAAATTTATTAGGTACATTCGGACCACGAGCTCATTCTTCCTCATTTTCTAGAGTTATTTCCTTCCTCACCGCTTGTCCAACGAAGTCAATTGGAAGTAAGCCTTCTTCAACTTCACAAGTGGTTGTTGTCAACAAATCTACGAACTTCCATCTGCCCCCTACTTTTTCGTGGTGGGACCCAGGCATATTCTTTTATGACTACGAGCTTGTATCGGTGGAGGAGGCGAAGGCTAATGCAGACAATGGTTCCATTGCTATAGCTGGTGGGCGTGGAATGGTTGCGACCAGGGCTGTCGCCACCTCTGATGTCTCCTGTGGATGCAATCGGCGCTACTCTTCGTCCACAAATGACGAAAGTAAGTCGTGGTCTGAGATTCATGAAGTCAGCGCTGTATTATGACGATCCCTTTAGATCTGCATGTTCGGATTGCCCTGTTAGAGACTCAGTCAAGGAGTTAGGAGTAAGTAATCCTGGAGGGGCAGAATTGAACTGACCTGTATATGTTTCAGCTTACGAGAGAATAGCCCACCGTCTGGCAGTTAGTCAGTGTAATGCGTGGTGAAAGTAGTGGTCGATAGACGGCGGATCAACATGTTCGGCATGGTCCTTGAGTTGCAAAGACGTTATTTGCCGTCTTCAGTGTTCCACCAATGGCTTACGGCCTCCTTGGCTGTGTCATCTGGCAATTTACGATGGCTGTCTTAGCTCTTTTGGCCCTGCAGTGGTTAATAGGAGCACTGGTTGCATCAGGCTTCTGGTGACTCGAATCGGGTGAAGCTTATTTGGAAGTTAGTTTCTCATAGCCTCACTGTCTTTGAGGGTTTGAATATGGAGCTAAATGCATATCCAGCTACGTGGGGTGATAGAGTTGTTCGTACCCTTTTCAATTCATGCGATTTTAAAATTCTTAGCTGTTTTAAGAAACTTTGATGTTGGGTGGTCAAAGTTTCCCACAGTGCACATATGCTTACGCACTTGGGCGCGTCTTGAGAAGTTCTTAGGCTCCGACTTTTTTTTGTTGATGTTTTTGAGAAATTACGTTGTTCAATTAATTCACTTAACAAACGAATTTTAGTTTCTACTCTCTACTGAACTCAGGTTGGGTGATGTCTTCCATCGGGGCAACAAACGCGATGTCAATCTTTCGCGGAGCTGGTGGAAATGCCTCCTCCGTTGTCAGTAGTAACGCGGCGGCGACCACAGCAGTAGCGGTGGCAGCTGCAAAACCGATTCACAAATCGAACTCCCTTACCTCCTCTCAGTCTCTCTTCACCGCTCACCATGGACACAAATCAAGGTCTTCGGCTCGAGGCGCCCTCTTTAACCCCTTATCTAGCATTCAGCGGGAGGAGGAGGTTGCGGCTACTCTTGAACATAATCTGGTACGATTTACGCTCGCTTTGTTGGCTCTTCGAATAGGATCCACTGCTTTACGGGGAGAATGTGATACCAGTTTTTTTTCATCTCCTTGTAACAATTTTTCGGTTTGTTTAAGTTTATTTTCTTCGGTTTTAGACGAGGCCAATTCGTAGAAGTCGATACCGTAGGATGTGGTCTAGCAAGGGCTTAGGTAAGCTGGAATTTTACTTTCTTGGACTGCATGTTGTTGAATTACATTACTCGTATAAATTCGTTCCTTTTCCACATTTTTTTCAAAACCGATAGGTTGTCAAGATGACAACTCATGGCAAATTTATGCTGTTTTGGTTCAGAAGGTATTTATCCAAATTCTTACCTAACTTTTGCTTGACCTACTTGGGATTAAGTGTTGATTTGTTGAAATTTATTCCTTTCAAGGTCGTCGACGCCTCCTTTCGCGGTCTTATTCTACCCTCGGCCTTGCGGGTGGCAATGGTAGTGAGCGTCGAAGTTTAAACAGCCTCCTTCTTCATCGCGCCGCTTCTTCGCCTACGAATTCCAGCAATGATAAACGCGTTTGCGGTGCTGGTCCTGGGGGTCGTAGTCAACAGAACCTCTCCATCGAATCGCTTTCTCGTCTTTACGCTGCTGCAGCCGCTATGGAGTTGGAGAGGAGTAAGAAAAGTGAGCTTCTGGATGTTTTAAGAGCTTATGTCTTCATTGATGTGTCTCAGGAGGTCACGCCTCTCTCTCCGTTCTGTCTCAAAAGTCGTGGACGGTGGCTCACAGATCTTTGGACACGCACCACGCGGTTCCATGGCAGCCTCTTGGACACGTCGAGGTGGGACCACTTCTCGGCTCTCGCTGGCCAGTTCGTCGGGTGCTGAGTCGTACAACTCCTTCCAACTCCTCGCTGAACAGGCGGGAGCAACATGGCGTGAACTCTGGCGTACCCGCCTTCTTCTCATCGATGCTTTGCATTGGGCACAGTCCGCTGCTGCCGCTTCCGCTACCGAGAACCCCCCTCCGCCGCCGCCACAATCGTCCGATCAGCAGCAACAACAGCTAATAGCAACGACGTCAATGATGATGGCATATCTGATAGGCCAACAACAGCAGCAACCTGTAGGAGCAGAGGTGTGCTGTGGCGGAGGTGGAGAGAGGACACCGGATTCTGTCATGATGGCTGCTCTCATGGCAGCAACAGCGGCTGCTCAAGCGGCCATGCAACAGAGTGGACTTCCACAACATGGTACTGGGACTGGTCTACTGCCTCCTATTCCTACGCTTCCTGCCACTCCGGTAAGTTTCTCCCTTTTTATCTTGTATTATGTGTAGCTTTCGATTTCATTTAATGGAATCGCATCCAGATTCCAGACACTTGAAAAACCCTGATGCACGACAGTTTTACTCTTCTACCATGTTTTTCGTTATCAGATCTGCCCATCGCGAAAATCCTTTGCAGGTAATGAAATATCGCATGCGAGAACCCTCCAACTAGCCCCTAGTGAACTTGCTTAAATAACTTTAATTGGTAGATGTTCTTGTGAAGACATTACATTCTTATCAGCCCACAGTGGCTAAGTTGCTTCGTAGATTTGGGGTTCTGTGTTGTCTTGCCCTACAAATGGTTGGTAGACTCGAATCATGCTGATTTGAAACCACATCGATACATCGAAACGTAATTTGTATGTGTGGATGCAATTGATTAAACAATTTTATCAGTGTCAGCATGAAATCTGTACAAGACTTGCTTGGAAATCCCTTCTGTACAAACTCATCCAACTCATGCAGTGCTCATTACCTCTTTAGTTGAAGCAGATGCCTCATTACGAGGTACCGCTAGCGGCTGCAGCCTACCCCACACCAAAAGCCTGCCAGGCGGATCTCCTTGCGGACCATCACCATCTCCACCACCACCCCCGTTCGATAAACACAGCCTCAACAACAGGCGCAACTATACGAGGTGTTCGACAAGACGTTGTCTGCCATCTAGACGCTTCGGCGTCTGCTGGTGTCTCCTCCCCACCGCGTCTGTTGCATCCGGTAATGCAGCAACAGCGATCTCCTTGGAGCCTTTCGCATCAGCCTCCACCACAACAGTTGTCAGCGTCTGGAGGTGGTGGTGGCGGTATCTGGTCTGTCTCCACGACCTCACCAGGTCTTACGCACTTCTCGCTGCCTGTCGTTCCATCCTACGCCTTTGTACCGGTTAGTGTTTGTTGGAAACTAGTGTTATATCAAAGCTACTTGAGAACTGAAATTAATTGGTAACTGAGACCACGGTTTTTACATTTCTAGCTAACAAAAGGCAATGTTTCTTCCCTGGTACATTTTTTATGTGCACAGCGTGTACCAGTGTTTGATTGTTCACTATTCGGAAAGGGTCATAGATTGTCATTGTCCCTTTTTTCAGCCTCCACCACCTCACATAATGCCCCCACCAGCCATTGTAAACACGAATCCGAGTCCCGAATGCGGAAATTGCGTTGAAGGTGACGAGGACGATGGTGATGATGATGACGAGGAGGGCTCGGACGCATTTGACTCGGAGGACGAGGTGATGTCGACCAGTGGTGAAGAGACTACAGAAGCGATGGGAGCGGCAGAGCGTCGTCGATTGCACCGAGGTGAAACAGAGGCCTCGGCGGTCGACGAATACTGGGACGCCTTTCCCACTCCCGAGGGACAGCCGAGCTGCGCAACCGCCCCACCTCCGCCGCCTGACGCCGATGCCGACGACGTCTCCAGTGTTAGTCAGAGCGCTAGTCAAGTAGTCGTCGCTACAGTGCATAGCGAGGTGGAGGAGGTTGACACTAATGCTACAGGCGAAAAGTCCCATCCAAAGTCCTGAAAGTCTTCGTGTCTGTGTAAATATGCCTACCTATCCATGCAGACGCCTTTGATCCTTCCTTGTGTATATCTTCACCTATGTGACTGTTGCTGCTGCCACTACTGCTCATCTTATACGTATGCTATCACCTGCCTGCTTGTTTGTCTGTTTGTGCGTTTGTACGTATGTCTGTGAGCCTGTCTCAAAAGCTGCCTTTTTTACTGCTTCGTTGGCTTTTTCTCCTTGAAAATTGATGGAAGATTAGGCCGCCCTTTTCTTTCGATTACTTTTTTAGAAAAAGTGAAAGCAAAGAGCGTCAGATTTTAAATGATAAGTCGGTTTTATGTTCTGTTGAAGGGTTCTTAATTTCTGTTCTTTCATTTTTGCCCTTTTTGTGTGTTTTGAGATGGGGAGAGTCGACCGAAATGCCATTGTTTGTTTAAACTGTGAGCCTTGTTGCAATTACATAGGCGTATGTATGCTCGAGATCTGGACGCAACAATGGCTCGTTTGAAGCGCCTCTCTAGCCAATGAGGGCGCACCTTCTGTGGTATGGCATTGGAAAAGTAGTCGCTAAAGCCTGAACACGATGAAGGCCTCGTCATGACGACTACCCAATCGCTTTGACATAGATTGTACTGCCAAGTGGACTTCATGGGTGTCATGTGCTATGTGTCATGGGAGCATGTGAGGTCCATTTTAGCGTCCTTTCCATGCCAACGCGGGTGGGCCTCACTTATTGCCATCCGCTTCATCATTTTAATGCCCAATGCGAATTGACAGTGAGGCGAATTCTTTTTCATTTTTGCATGATTTGAATGCCTGTCCATGTGTCATCTGGAGGTCAGGAGAGGGATCAAGCTCTCGTCTACCGTGAATCCTTCCCAAAATTATGCCAAATTGGCACAATCCTTGTGGGTTTCACTTGATCCATCACTGGGTAGCGTGGGGTGTTGCTCTCCATTAGGCTAATTACTTTGAATCGGGCATTAATTGCGCAGTTGGGTTACAACTTCTGCGAAATTTTGTCATATAACGACGACGTTGCTACTTCTTTTCCAGAAACTCAGGGTATGATGCATTGTGAATTATGAATTAGGGGAATTGGAGGTGCTCTCTACTTTAGTGTCTCAACTGGGGTAATCCCAATTAAGGTGGAGTCAAGCTACCAACTGTGACTAGTGTCTCGATTTGACACTTGGAGTCGTAAGACGTGTGTCATTGTGAAAGTGAGCTGAGGCTGGACTAGACTAGGCTCCACGACGGGTATACATGTTTCCTACCAAGTGGGATTCCCGACCAAAGCTATGAACACACTTGGGACCTATGTTATGGATTGGTTTGAACAAACAAGACTGTCAAGGCTTGGATCCGGTACACCTTAATTCACTGGAGGTTGAATTAAACGTGACTATAACTAGAAGAAAGGCTAGCGGGCATGCAGACCCATTTGTCGATGGGAAAGAGCCTATAGCATATTCCACTTGCTCATGGTTGTGTTAGTTTGTTTTTGCCATGACGTTGACTGCCTTGAGGTTGTCCTCGCAACAGAAGAAGACGTAATACTCAGGTGGGATGTATATTACCGACGCTTGGAGGAGGAGCTAGGGTGGCTACTGGCATGGCGTGGGGGTCACATTACCCGGTGCGGGGGGGGGAGTGGGTTGAACAGGTAATCAAAGTATTGCATAGCCTCTCACCTATCTGGAGCATCGTTGCCAACGCGTCAGCCATCACTTTATTAACCCCCCCCCTCGGCAACCCCAAGGGATCTGGAGTTTCTGTCCGTGTGGAAACTGTATCTGAGGCCTGTGGAAGGTGTTCGTCATCACGCGTGTCCATTGTCCAAAAGTGAAGTCGGGCTTAACATAGTTCCACGGGGATACTAATTCGTGTTTACGCCTAGCCAATGGGTGACCAGACGAAAAGGACTCGAAATCAAAGTGGTAGCCGACGTCAAGAGGTGTTCCATCTCACTTCTTCATGTTGTCCTTGAAAGACTTGGCGTGAGCTGAGTTTTTTGGAGGAATTTTTAGGCAAAAGTGTTTTCTCACTCGTTTCCACTGAATGCATTCCACGATGGAATTCATGTGGGGAATCTTAAACTCCCTGCCGCCCGGCAATTTTTATCTGTCCAGGTCCATACTAGACAGTAAGGGAGTGGGGGAGGTGTCACGAGTTTACTTAACTGACATCTTTATCCAGGCACGGTGGACAGCATCGTGACGAAATTTCTTTGATGGTGTACGGTCATGATCAGCGTCGCCTTGGATGTCATTCTCAGCTCTTCCGTGTTGGAGGCTGTCACGGCTTCTCCCTTCGGCAGTATATGTCCTCTTCCACCGCACCAAAGTTTATCACCCAGCAATCGAAACCGGGATGTTTGTCATTTAAGAATGGATTTACATTCTTCCGCCACCGATGTAACTCTCCGAGTCTTCCTTGAAGACGAAGGAAGACATCATACACAGCTGGAAGGGTTTGAAGGGCACTAGCATGACCCCGAGGTCAGATCGCCTTGTGGAGGTGCAATGGTGGAGACCCTAAATTAAACACCTAAATTATTCCAGTCACAGTCATTTAATCATCCCAAAATGAAGTTACAAGGCTTTGACACTTGATTCCTTCTCTTTCGAACCTCAATTCCACATTTGCTAGTACCATCCCCCTGTCATTCTAATCTCTCTATTCCGGTATGGAAAATACTTCCTTATCGCTACATTCCGTAGTTCAAAACTAAGAAGAAAAATGGGTGAATTAGATGCGTTACTTTTTTTCAAATAATTATGCAAAATTTAAGACAAACAAAGCTAACAAAGTTTCAATTTGACGTCAATTTGTATTCCATGTGGAGGCGAGAGGTGAGCGCCTTCAATGCTCTAATTTCGGTGCTTGTGTGTTGCATTTCGAGTTGCACGCCTATCACAACTTGGTCCTGTCTTGTCAACCTCAGTAACTATGCAAAGTTCGGAATTTGGACCGTACTTTGGAGCGTTCAATCGTCTCTTCTGTTCCCGATGTTGACGAGGCTTTTTTGATCGTTGACTTTCATCCACTTCCACAACCAAGGTAGGGCATTGTTTACTACCACGAGTATCTTTTCCTGAGTGGTGCACATTTGAATGGCTTCTGTTGCGTCGAATTATGCGAAAATTTTTATGATCACCAGAGGCTAAAGAACTTGACGAAGAAGAGGCTGATGATGATGGTGGTGAAGATGAGGTGGTGGAGGAAAAGCCTGCGTATCCTTTAATTGTTGTGGAAGGATGAGAAGAGGAGAAACGTGATTTAGGACGTGGTCGACTCTTTGTACGAGAATGTGGCCGACGATACCTTTCCGTGCTCTTTGAACGTGAAGACGATCGAGATTTCACATACCTCTGTCGATGAGATTGGGGACTTTTGGAGTGAGTAGAGGCGCGTTGATGTCGCGTTGCCTCTGGCCCCCTTGATTGTCCTCGGTACTCCTCATGGGAGGGCGTCATTTTAATCACAACACGCATTTCTTCTTTTTGCTAAATGTGGTCACTAAAGTTACCCAAGTTCTCTGCATAGCGTGCTCCGGTAACGGTGTATTTGTCACGAAGCAAGTGGCCAATCAGATCAGGACATCAAGGTCATTCGTGGTGATGGTTCCTTTGTCTCATAATTTGTTATTAAATTGGCGATTTTCTTTAACTCGAATAAATTTTAAGTGTTATCACGATTATTTACTGCCATAAAAGACAATGATGGTTAAAATTTAGACTTTTTGAAAAGAATCGTGATGGGTGGAAAATTTGCACATGTTTGAACTGGTTTGGAAGGCACCTTCCCTGCAGCGAATGGGGAGAAGCAACCTCTGCCTACTTCATTATGATACTTTGATCATTTGCTAACTCTTATTTACACCACCGGTATGGTGTTGTTAGTGTTTGCTGGAATCGCAATGAGCCAGGGTAGTATAGGCGAACACATTATTCATTAAAGTCTAGTAATCCTGAGGTGTTGACATATACTAAGGGCAATGCCTTAAAGCGGTGATATGACCTCTAGAGACTCCAGAATCTTCAAACTTACAAGATAATCAAAGCCCCACAATCACTGAAAGTGCTGGCGATACGATTTCTAACTATGGTAAATCAAATTTCGTATTCAAAATTTGGAGCCTGATATATATTTTGATTGACTTTGGTCCTCTTTGCGCAATTTGCTTGTGACATCAGCCAGTCCATTCCCACATCCAGTGGGATACGCCTACGCATGAAGTTTACTACAAATGGTGAAACAATTCAACATGTGTAACAGGACTGTTAGTCTCTAAGTCAACAAATTATCCATCTGGTGTCCCTCCCTTTGGACTAAATTTTTAATTCAGTGTATACGAGGCATTATTTTGCACCCTCGGTAAAAGTCAGATGACCTAAGACGAGTGTGCACCTCCTTCCATCCTTGCCCCCACTTACATTCCCACGGAAACAGTTTTTCCATAAAAAGAATGAAGTTGTGAAGTGGAATGACGACATCTAACCCTTACTGTCAGGCGTTACTTTACAAATAATAAATAAATCCTATTTAATGATGCTACGAAGGAGTCGCCACCCCTCCATGCACTGGTAAATCCCCGGCAATGTAGGGCTGGAGTTTATTTTTACGCGGAGCCATTGACAAATTGACAAGAGTAAACAACGCATTTCTGCTCCTACCAGGCGCTATAAAATGGTACTTTTTACTTAATTACTAGGATTATGTGAAAGCAATTTCATCAACTTTACCGGTTCCAACAACTTCCCCACGTTACTACCACTTAGGTGGATTACATGAAGTAAGGTAGCATGTTCGATCGGTTAATTTTTAGGTCAGTTTCTGTCATTTTACTGCTATTAGAGAGACATTGATAATCGAGAAGCGGGCGATGAGTTTACTGTGAAGTATTTAACACAGGAATACGCATTACTCACTTTTCAAGGGTTCGAATGGTGTCACAATGCTGAGGCCCTCAACTCCACTAAGAAGACCTACTGGAACAGTTGTGACATGATGAGGCAGTTTAAGTGCTTCCCATAAAAGAAAAATGGTTTTAATTTCTACTCTGTTTTATTTAGCATTTTCAAAATAAGTTTAGTCTTGCCAGCATTGAAGTGCGGGATTTGGACACTCTACTTAATAGTCTTATCAGTAGCAGTAGCATAGGTACCAAATTTTTTCACGGAAGCAGGCAAAATTTGACGGGCTTAAAGCACTGCCTACTTTTTTACCCCTTCACTTTTCCGACGCACTTTGTGATTTAGTTCTGGAGGGACTGTTGGGAAGAGTTTGTTTGCTGACTGACTTGTGATGAGAAATGCTTTTTTTGCCATATGAAGTTCATTCGGCTAAAGAACTTGTCATATGATAGGCCTAAACAACCCAACGAACGTTTCTAGGGCACGCGCTACACAGTCATTCACTTATTTCTTTGCAAAAGGCTTGATGATTCTCTCCCTGTTGGTTAGAAGACGTGGATTTTAAAGGTAGTAGGGACGCTACCCTTCGCAGTTCTTCAAGTGTGTACTGCCTTTGCTTGAGGCTTGTAGCAGAGAATGAAAAGGAAAATAGAAATGAACATGAATTAAGCCATAATCTAGCTTATTTGGAAAGAATCATAGACTGTAACGCTGGCTAGAAAATCCAAATAGTATTTTAGATCATTTTTTTGGATACCTATTTACTGCGATTTTCTCATTCACAATGCCTTAAAGAATGGTTGTGTTTGGGTCTGAAGTGGCGATCAGCAGTACCTTTTGTTAATCAATTGAACAACAGGTAGAGCTTTACATGACTGTTGTATAAACTGTTCCGCTTTTGTGTGTCTAAAGCTAAGTGCCCTCATCACAAAGCCCATTGCTAATCAGCTCCTCAATTTAGCGGTGAATGAGGAGAAATGCTGTTAATTGATGTAACCACTTGATCCATCAAAATAGGGCAATCTGCTGTCAGTTCACCACACCAGTCCTAATGGAAAACAAATCAAGTGATTTCAAAATGTGCTTTCCAGACGTTGTGTTAATTAGAATCTCTGTTCATTCCCCCTAGCATTGACAGACCTGGAGGAAGGCAGGAGGACTTGAAGTTGTTGGCCGCCTGGAAGGTGAGCATTATCGGAGCTTCTAAGTGTTTTGCTAATGAGACAGAGAATTAAACAACCAAAAAGCTAGTTGTAGCTGTATGAAGAGCGTCCGACTGAGGGTGTTGGAGTGGAGGGCTGGGCGGGGGACAGCTCAAGTGTCCCGGAGGCTACGCTGCCCAGCAGAAGTACAATTGGCAGAGCCTTAAGTATCCAAGACAAATTTGGATTACCAATTTCATTAATTAGCCTGATGGTAAGGAGAGAAATTGGAGGAAAACTAGGAACCTGTCAGCATGCATCACTTGACATCACATCGCAGTGCACTCGTTATAATGCGATTAATTTTGTGGGAAATTTGCGTCAATCTCGAGACAAGAGAATTAATTATACCTCAAGTGTCTCACGTCATAGAAGCGAATTTTCAAATTTTACTAGTAACAACTATCCTTATAGCTTCATGAATGCATGAATTGACAATTCCAAATTTCCATAGGTCATAGGCACCAAAAAGTCAGGTTTGTGCGATCGGTGGAGTTGGGCGCTCCGCTTTTAAGGTCACGCCAGTGGTTTGTTAACTCCCGGTTTCGGTGGTAGGCCACCCAGAGGCATGGCCGTTAGAAAACCTCTGAGTGGACCGGCCTTTGGGTCGTCCTAGTACCCTCGGCAAGGTGTATTGTCTTTTTTAGATGTCACCGAGGTTGTGTGACAGATGAAGTGACTGTTAACTAACCTTCCAAGTCCTAAAGATGAAACTTCTTCTCAAAGCACACTAAAGTGATCTGACATTGTCATGCCGGGCTTAAAGCTGCCTTTTTGTGCGTGCATTCAATGGGTGGCCCAAACAGGTATGTTGCAATGGCAACATTTAAAACTGTTTCGAGGTAAAATGTGATCTTTTTTTTTCGTTTACCGTGTACGGTTGTGTTTGGATAGTCTTGGTCATGTGATATGCAGTTCGACATGAATTGAGGTGACATGCAATGACAACTTTGGATCTTTGATTGATGGAATAGTTTTTTTTTTTGGGGGGGGGGTTTATGAGACGAAAAGTACATTTGTTGGTTTTGACATTTGTGGACTAAAAATGCGTAAATTGGCGTAACCGTTCTCACGACCCTTTGTTAAAACCCTTCGACCCTTGGTGGTGCATTATGGGAGCTTTCGGAGACGGTTTTTCACACATTGACAGACAATGGGCGTCTCTGTGTGTGTGTGTGCAATGTCGTGTAATGAAAAGTGACAAGTTTGTGGTCATCTGAGCCACAGGCGGCCTTCGAGGCGCCCTAATCAAAGGCAGTCATCCTTACACACTGACCGGGTGATTCATTGCGCTTTTTGAACAGCCATCCAGTGTGCGGCTCAAGTTAGGCTTCCTGCCGTACCGATTCATGGAAGCATCGCTGGGAGGTTACATCCTGTACCCTAATGTCAAACCAATCCAGAAACCAGACTATGACAGGTAAGTGAACTTCTGAATAGGCGTCTGTGAGTTAAAAAATCCCTCCAACTGCCAATCACTGGTGTTATTACCTGAAGTTCAAAAACTCCAAAATTCAAGACACCTGGGGGTTAATTAGCTCCAGATGAAGCGATGACATGCATACGGGACGGAGATGACATTTTGATGGGTTCATTTGCCACCCCATGAGCCTATTGTTATGACATCCTGAGGCTAATGAGTTCAACGTAAGGTGATGCAACAGCATTTGGCGAAATCGGTCAGATTACAAAGCATTACGCAGAAAAGATTAAAAGGACAAACGGCTAATCGAAAAAGTAAAAAAATTTTGGTGGCCTTTTAGATACAGGCCAAAGAATTTGAGGCTTTATTAGGGCGCTTGCCTTTAAAAAATGCGTTTTGCCAGTTCAATTTGTTCACAGACCTTTTAGACACTTGAATATAGTCCAAACAAGCGGCCTATAACCTTAGGGTTGAGTTAGACTATTTCACCGAGCTATTTTTTAGTCCTTTGTCCTAAATATCTCCAAAAATTCCTTGGGAGCTAAGATGGATGGACAACGAAATCATTTTTACATGTAAGGAGCGCGAAACAAAACATTCAAAATAAAGAATTAGGCGATTTTGCGGCCACAAGGAAGGTGTCACATCCAGAAGGATGCGCAAATGGAAAGGCAAAAGCTAAAAATTTGAAGATTCCGACGAATATTTAAATAAAACCTTACAAGCTCATATTTCTGTAGTTCACTTGTCAAGATCAATTGGAAAAAATTCAAAATGGCTTTATTTAGTAAACTGTTAAACAAAAAAGCAACCGGTTTAGAGGAACGAAAATGTCAGAAAGAGGACCAAGAGGCTAACACGGGCTCCCAAGATGCACGCGGACCACTCAAAAAAGCATTATAATTTTAAAATAATAAAACACTAAAAAAATTTTTACAAAGAATCTCAGAAAAAAAACACTCGTCTAAAATGCCTCATCGCCTCTTATCACATCATTTCCAAATCATATTTCTAAAAAAACATATGCAAGCAGTAAAAGTCAAAGATAAAGATAGAAAAGACTTTTTGGAAGTTAATGTATTTATGTAAATGGAAGACAATTAAAAAGCTATGGTACTGTTATTGGTTCATACTTCAAATGGGAATTCAAGGCATTACTTTGCTAGAAGCTCCTTCACAGTGTCTACTGAAAACAGATACATTGCACAGGATGGCAGATGTAGACCTCTTGCGGCGGTTCGGGCTTAATTTTCTTGAGTGTTTTAGCCTTTTTTGATTTCGTCTTAATTTGCTTGGTTTCCGATTCACCAGATTTGCACGTCACCTTGAGAATGCATCCGTTGGAAGTGCGTTGCTCCTCCTGGGGGCAAGGACAACAGCAGAGACAACAGCAGCAGCAACAATTCCCTATATTGCTCGGGCATTCAATGCAGTCCTTTAAGGCAAAGCAAATTCTGCAGGCCATTGTAAGCAAACACTATCGAAAACTAAAACTGCCGATTACCAACACCAAGGCCATTAACCATCTACGTTGAAGTAGTTAAACATTTGGTGATTGCTTAAAAAAAGCTAGAAGTCATTAGAACTTGCAAGAGTGCAGTTTTTTATTCAAGAAAATCCAATAATTGTTACAAAAAGATGTATATTCCATAAAAAAGTGTGAAAAAGGACCAATGCATTCGAATTTAAATTATGCATCCCTGCAACATTTCGTCGGAGTGTTTGTTTTAAGTTATTATTTTTAATAAAAGCGACACATATTAGTACAAATAGAAATTATGAATCTCTTCTTTGTATATCATCCGCTTATTAAAACTATTATCGAGAAGGGGTTTAATGAGGAATTATGCTATGCCGCCTTGAAACAGTTTCACTGCTTATTTTTATCCTGCTCCTAATCAACACGAACGTGCAATTTTCCAAAACTTTCTCGCAGACAAGAGATGGCACAATGCTTGTGTAAAATCTACACATCCAACAAACAGAAATGGGTCGGGGCTACCGGAATGTTTCGGAGGCCGGCTCAACCGGCATGTGCAGTACCGCCATCCAAGACTGCGGACAAAGATGGCAGTGTGACAGGCAAATATTGCGTAGTCCCATTTTCTTTTGCGCATCATTCCGGGCAATCCTCTTATTAAACATCTGCGTCGGCCATCGCAGCGTAATCAGGGCTAAAAGAAAGCACCCACGAGGCTACCCTGCTAGTGACTACACTTTTATGCAACGAAGACAATGCTTGATTACAACGCAACTTACTTTGCTTGACAGTTTTACTAGATCTGGAATTTCGTATGGTTTAGAAAGTGGATTCGGCGATGAGAGATTTCGACGGTAGTCACGTGTGTTTACAGGTATGTGCTAGAACATCGGTCGAAATTTTGTTTTGTAGAGGAGCGTACAGGATTAGGTACAGTTCTGTGGGAGTAAATTACATCGTGTGTTTGCATTGTCGGTACCTTTATGCAGGTAGGGTAAGCAAACTCCGCAACGGAAACTTGTCAGATGGTTCACAGTTAATATCGCTTCCGTTGTTAACAAGTATCAAAAGCAAACGTTATTTTTAGGCCTTCTGTTATGAGACCTCAGCAATGCTTTCACCTGTGGCATGTGTACTCCTTTCGCACCGCCAAGTTTTGCCACAAAATGTGACAGCTAAGGTAGGATTTCTTTTAAGGATCGTGTTTGCTTTCCGCTACTATTAATGTAGTATTCCAAGTCTTCATTGAAGTTAAAAAAGCATAATACCTTTGCAGAATATACATATATATCTACTTAGCAAATAGAAAGAGATCAGTGCTGCTGGAATGGTTCAGAGGATGGCCCACCCAGCAATATCGCTGCCCATGTCCTTGTACAAAACCGGCAGTCTGACCAAAAACCCCACAGAATAGGTGGAAGCAGGATTAGGCGGCGATTGTTCCATAGCAAGGTTCATGTTCACTGAAGGCTTTTCACCTAGCCGGTATGGTTAAATACATAATAAAACAGTCATTCAATATTAGTTTAATAGTACATTTAGCCATACCACTTTCCCATCCACACGATTCACGTTACATACCGGGAAGCGTGATCTTTTCGATCCTGATTTAGCTTTTGAACACCTTAGTATCAGTTTTAGCATGGTCGCCTTTAGCTTTTGAGGGCGATCAGAGAGCTGTGACCAAATGCTTTACAATTCTCTAGTCAATATGTAAAAAAAGGCTTAATGCATTCTTTGCATTAAGACAGCATTGACTATATTCAAATGCATGCACTGCGCCTAGCAACGTATTTTACTAAGGCATCACACAACTCATAGCAATACGGGCTTTAACAATAGCACCTTTTATTCAAGATTCGGTCTGACACCGCGATCCAGTGGTAGGAATGGAAGCCACCAGACTGTGACAGTGCGTAAGCCACAATGTCTGTGCACCTATTTTAAGTTGCTACAACCTCGACCACCTCGTCTTCTACTTCTAAGCTTGCAGCAGGTTAGAAGAAATGGGTGAACGGTAAGCATATTACATCAAAAGTCAAATAAACTGCAATACATTTGATAGCGCCAAGCCTAATACTTCCGATTGATAAATATGCATATTCTATCATGGAATACTCGAAGCGCTGCTTTCGTGGCAGCAAAATGCAAACTTAATCGCAATAGACATTCATCTTCATTTTTGCCAGCTAGGTGACAAGCTTCGGGGTTGCGAATTGTAACTTCCCGAGGCTCTCTCTAAGGAAAAAGAAGGCATAATACTGAGACGGAATATATATTCTGGAAACAGAAGGCTTGGGGGCTGTTGGCACGGCACATAGACCGGCCAACCAGCTAGTACAACACGGCCACCCAAGTGACCGAAACTGGCAGTTCGAACAAGCAAAGTATTACACAGCCCCTCTCTTCTTTCGAGCGTCGTCCCCGACGCTCCCCTTGGTCAGCCACCCGTGTCAGCCATCACAACGTAATCAGTGCTGTGAGAAGCACCCACGAGCTAACCGCGACAGTTATTGAGATTCGAGTGCATGTCTTCTTGTAGTGCCGTCAATTCTGCGTAGCACTCGGTGCAGCAAATGCGCATATCTTAGTCCTCCTCTCCCACGGTAATGCGGCCCAAGGGAAGAAGGAGGCACGAATCCAATTTTTTGGACGAATGAAGGCACACACAACACATTTTGTGATTCCAGGGATCGTAGAACCCTGAGTGAATGGTGCAATCGGGCCCCATTAGGAACGGGATGCATGTGATCCAAGTGTACAAAGCATGAAACGATGCTATCGAATGGCGTTCTGCTCGTTCTACATCTGTAGATGCACATTTTGGCGAAGGGAGGCAAGTTGCCAGAGAACAAGAGAGAGAGCTTACAGAGGATACTTGACCACAACGTCACTGATCCTCCTTGGCAGTTGCACTGGACTTGGGATTCACGGCTAGTGTCGTTTCAGTTGTTAATAGCTTCCTTGCAGAACACGAGAAAGAGGGAGATGCCGAAGCTGGACGTCGATCTCAACCCTTCTGTTATGGGATGTGAGGGATTCTCCCATCCAAAGCACACGTACTTCTTTCACACTGCCGAAGTTTGCCAGAAGCGGCATGGAGTAGAATAAAATTCATTGAAGTCGGGTCCGCTTCCCGCTGCCACCATTGTAGCGTCCTGAGGCTCCCTTTAAGGTAAAAGAAGGCAAAGTACTGGGTAGTATATATATTCAGGAAACAGAGGGCTTGGGGGCTGTTGGCACGGCCCAAAGGCCGGCCAACCGGCTCAGTACAATATGGTCACCCAAGTGACCGAAACCCGCAGTTCGGACAAGCAAAGTATTACACGAATGATGTGTCTATGCTACGGAAGATGGGCTAGTGTTTCATTAGGGAAGAAATAAAAATGACGTCAAAACTTGAGCAACTATCCCTACCTCATATTCAGCAAAAAGCATTAACATCAGAAGCATGAAATGGTAGGCACAATTGTAATACTTTGTTCGTTTGAACTGCCGGGGTCAGTGAATTGGGTGGCCATGTTGTGCTTGACATTGAGCCAGCCTCCAGGTCGTGCCAACAGCCCCCAAGCCCTCTGAATCCAGAACATATGTATTCTCTTTAAGTACTATGCCTTCTTTTACCTTAGATAAGGTCTCGGAACGCTACAACGATTGCCCAAAAAGTGCCATGGTTTACGGCTGATTGCACCGTTATGGTAACACGAGGAAGGTACCAAAGGTAGCGCAGGGGAAAGAGCTAGAAAATGGAGAAAGAGGCTATGATATACATTCAGTGTTTCCTTACTTTCTTGTCTTGGTCGTGGCCAAATGGCCGGTCATTTGATTCTAGAATGTACCCTTATATCTATCTAGTAATGTTTATTATGGGTGTTAGGCGATCTCACTTGACCAAATTTTGACGAAATTTACGTGTATGTTTTAAATATCGATAGAAGACATCTTAACAAAACAAATTCTGCTTTTTATAAACTACTTAAAGGAAAAAGGCTTATAATTAATTGATTTTTAAAATATCGTTTTCGTCTCGTCACATGCATAAACAAAACTTTTTCGATGAAGTTTTGGTTGCTCGTTTGAAAAAATGCAGAGAATTGTAAAAGGTGTATAATTTCCTGTAAGTGTTTAAATAAATAAACAAGTGTTACATTTTAACAGCCTAACATACAGAGCTTTTTAACATTTGCTCTCCATCTGTCACATTATGTCGCGTTCAACGTCAAAACAAGTCCCGCGTTTGCCTTGCACTTATTGTGCAACTCACTCAAGACCTCCTTTCAAACATTTCGTCGAACGATATTATGATGCACCTACAGGTATTTGTCTGCAAGATGAAACATTTGTCAGGGAGGAATGTTATTGCCCTTCGAAATATGTGGAAGCAGGCTATCAGACCGAACCCAAGCATCCACCCGTAAGCTATAACTGTTGTTGCTGCACACCAATTCCGTACCACATTGAAGTTTGGAATCCTTATGGCGTTCCAACATATTGGGATGTGTTTCCACACAGATAGGAAAATAATTAAAGCCTACTTCCCTCTATTTTTGTATGAAATAATGAAACGTATCATATTTGTATGATATAATTGTGTTGTTTTTAATAGATGGGCTATAGCTTTCGGTATTGTAAAGCCAAAATATATGGAAATTGTTCATTTGTTTTACTTCTTATGTGTAAACATTTGGGGCTGTTTTTGCAAGTCCTTGGGATTGATGAAACTATGGAATTTGGAAGCTAACAGAGAGTCGCATAATCTTATAGCTTCTTTTGTTTCGTTGGCAATGCAATGTTACTCCCAGTGTAGTCGGGCCGATGACTAGCAAATAGCAAATGCTCCATGCTTGTATGCATTCATTTTATCTTTCTTTGATGATGTTTTTAACGTAGTGACTGACTGACTGTCCCTGGGAGTGTAGTGGAACGATAATTAAGTGCCTCTACCCTGTGGGGCTGAATGGTCGAGAGCAGTGGGAGTTGATTTTATTCACCGCAAACTAGCTACTATATGATGATCCTAGTGCATGTTGAAAATTTTTCTTTATGGGAAGGCAATCATGTGGTCATTGAAAACCGGTTCAGGGTCTGTGAGATCTTCTTCTTGATGAGCATAAACTGTTGGGATAAAAATGCGTTTTTTTAAGTGCTTTATGAGCACCAACCAGGCTTGCATTGACAGCTCAAGCGATTTCGTTTTAAAAAACCCTTTCAAAAAGTCAATGCCTGCTAGTCACTTTCATGAAAAAAGAGAAGTAGTAGCTGATGATTGACAAGTCAGTGTGAATTCGTAATGCAATTGGTATAAACGGCAGGGTACATGTAAGAAGGGAGTTAGTCATGCCAAAGTCACTTAACTATTGCAAAAAGAACAGCACTTCTTTGAATTTTAATCACACAGGCACTTGGACTTTATCTGTGAGCTAAATGATGCTGGTGACCATAAAAATTGAGCAAATGTGGAAAGACGAATGATTTATGTTATTAAGTTCCAGATGAACCTTAAAAACAGTTGGCATCTGCCCCTTTATTTTCCTCTCATTACTCTGAGGCGTTGTTCAAAACTTAAAACCTTTTATTTTTGCACCAGATCACTTATGTGGTCTGGACTGTGGCATTGACTGCCCCAGGCTCACCTGTGGGTCTACGGTACACATTGTGCTCGAGTACACTGCCTTTTTTCGAAGGTGGGGTTGCAACAAATCGTATCTACATGCTTTGTCAGTGTAGTGCTCTCGACACACAATAAATAGCGTTTGATGTCTGCGTTCTCCATTTCACAGACAGAATTTAATGCAAGTGCGGAGTTCTACCTCATCCTGCATAAACAAACGCTTTGAAGGAGAAGATGGATGGTGTGAGAAAATGGTGTGTAGCAGCTATACTTAGCTTTGCTAAGTCTACAATTATCATGGACTGCACGTCTTACACTATATGGGTTATCAATCTCGCCTCAAATAGATAATTTATTTTACCGTAACTCCTTCTAATTGTCTACTACTTCCCTTGTTCTCGTAGGCTTGTATTAGTATTTGGAGGAGTTTGTGTACTACCTTGACTAATAGCTTAAATTCCGGTTCTAGTAAGAGGTCATTAAAGGGCATCCGTTATTGCATCTCGGTCAGGTGGACTGACCTCCGGGCCATGCTAGCAACCCCCCAACCCTTACTCCCTTCTGTCTTCAAAAGTAATTCCAAACAAGCCTCAAAACGCTGTGCCTAGGTTTCCTCCTCGCATGTTGTCAAAAGAAGTTGTTCCTAATCTCTAGATTAATTAGAAGAGTGCGAAAGTGTCAGACAACTTGGCAACGCCTCTTCTTCAATCAAAGGCGGTTTAGGTCCTAGAACTAAAAATTTTCCAAAAACTGTACATTTGTTGTGTTTTCTTGTAGACATTTGAGGGTCTCATAGCTTACTATAGTACAAGACAAGTGAATTATGGGAATTGCCTAAGTAAAAATGTAGTCACTTTGGTCGGGTGAACTATGCGGACCATTTCCATTTAAGTAGTATGTACAATCAGAATTCTCAAGCTCACTTTGTACCTATTTTACCAAAAAAAACCTCCCTTAGAGCAATAACGAATTCGCAAAACGGCAGAGAAACTAGATTCTTTACTGGCAGCCCACTCATGCCATGTGTCTTCTCAGTGGTCAAGCAATTGCCAGCTCACATCCAACTGACGTGCATCACAGGAATGGCGCTAGCGAGCAGCACAAGCTCAGCCTAAATGATAAAATGCTACTCTTAAAACTACTCAGAATTGCTAAATAAAATTATTGTTGTTATTTTATCCCGTAGTATACTATTTACTATGTTGTGCACCTCTACAAAAAAGGTCTCACAGACTTTTTATGTTATCTAAAACAAACATTTTTATGTAATAACTAGGACAAAAAAACGCATCTAAGAAGATAGCTTGCGCAGTCTGGAAATAATTGTAATTACTGACCCAATGCAGCCTCAAAGATTACAACATCTCCCTATGAGTGAATTTTACGCTTAAAGTGACCTTTAGCAGGCTAGTGGTATAACTCTTGCCAAATATGCAATTAATAAGTGCGATTGCTGATAATAAAGGTAAATACGAAGTCTTTCGTGATGATAGAGTGTTGACGGTCCTGCGCAATTCAGCTACGCAGAAGGGGGTCGGTTCAGGGCACTGCTTAGAGAGCTCCTACAATTAGTCATGTCACATCGGTCTCCAAGGCTGTCACCGAGTGAAATATCTAGACACCCCAAACCAAGATTAATGATTCAGAATGCTCATCGCAACAGGAGCAGTCGCGGTGCCCAATTGGTGATGCGACTCCGTTTGTTTTTAAAGACTCGACAAGCTTTAATGTGGTGCGCCAACGGTGAGGGTGTTTTGCAGGAGATTCACGTGGCAATGGAGCATTTATCTTGCAGTTTAATTTGAATGAATCGCATGGTTTGAATAAGTCATTGGCTGGCGGCATTGTGCTCAAAGGACGATTCGCGAAGTACAAGCAGGTGAGATGCATGCATGAGTGCCTAGAAAATGAAGTTAATACAAATGTGTCAAGAGTGAATGAGCTGAATAATTCCAACCAGGCCCCTAACATTTCTCACACAGCCACTTTCTCCTTCAGAAACACATGTCAGCTAGTATAATGCCTTCAACCTCGTCGTACTGTGGCGCAAGCAACGTCTCCGAATTCCAGTATTTTAACTTTACGGGGCAATACTGTACGTATATTTTAAGATCTGACTCGTCTTTTTTAACAATGGACCTGACATTATAACATGCGACAAGCGAATTAAAACACAAGGGTCTGTGGATGGAAAAACACAAATTTATTTGAATTGTTACCAAAATTTTCCATGTATCGCTCAATGAATCTGAGTGCAATAGTTAACCTGCAAATAGCTTCTACAAGAGTCAAAAAATAGGAAATTTTACTCGTTTTATTTCTATTAAGACTTTCTTAAATTTTTTGGCAATAAGGTTTAATGGGTGTATCCGGACAGTTTAACTTCGTTCTATTCAACCTTGAAGTATGAACAGTTTTAATTTATGTTTATATTTTATTGTACACTACATTTGAGTTCAGTATTTTAGTGTTTTAGTCATACCTCTGCTTTTGGCAACTAATAATGTAAGAACTTTGTCATACTAGCCATCCTACTCGAAACCTTTCACAAACGTTGCTTGTAATTTTCGGTTTTGTGGCAATTTAATGCTTCTCTTGTCCTGAAATTCATGGCAACCACAACTTATATGACAAACCAGGGGAAACTACCCTTTGTTTTGTTTTTTTGCCTTGTTTATTTAGAACATATGTTAAAAAATGTAAACTATGTTGATTTTTTTGTTTTGTGCCATACATGAACAACAACCACTTATTTTTTCTTATTGAGGCGTGGAAGTAGATGCGATCTGCTCCCTTAACCATTTGACATTTTATAACCTTTGGAAAAGATAAAAGCCGTCGACCACGGTTGGTTTTTGCAACGGTCGTGTCACCAAAAATTGTTCAATTGTCTGAAAATTTTATAAATGCCATAGGTATTAAAAAAGTCAGGTACCTTCTTTCTTGCACAGCTGCTTATAAACAAAAGCAGCCTTGTTCACAAATTTAAAGAGAAAATGCTTTTTTGAGTCTTTAACTGAAGCTAGTACTTTAGAAATCGTTTTCACCTTTTTGGTAAATGTGATCATTCTACTTAATAGATGTACAGGCACGTATTTTCCCTGTATGCGCTGGCCATCTTTTTTAGTTATTACAGACACTTTTAGCAATCCCTTTTGTGTGCCATGTAAAAATTGTACTTGTCACTTTCATTAGATATATGAATACAGCCTAATAGTTGCATGTATTTTATTATCAAAACTACTTCTAAAAGATGCATTGACAAATAGGCAGCTAAAATGTTACTTTTTAAGAGGTACAATATAATCATCAAGTGGTACTTTCCTAAGAAGTTGTTTTTTTGTTAAGTATTGCTAGCTCACATGGAAAACCAATAAAAGTAAGCATTAGTTTATGTATTTTCGGTGCTTATTCCCTGATCTTATTATTTATTTAAACGTACCCAAAACACTTTAAGTGGCAGAAAAAAGCGCTCTTTGCTGATTGATGTTTGTTCTGTAATCAGTTCAGAAATCTTACCCTAAGCTCGGTTTTGAAAATTGCTTTCGCTATATTTGCTGCTCTCTTGTCTTAAATACAACATATTATTTGCAAAGGAAACCCGATCAGCTTTTGCATGTAAAAATTTTTACAATTCCCTCGATTTTTCCGACTATAATTTGGATTAATAGATTCTGCTCAGCCTAGACGTCACGATAACAAATGTGCAGTTAGAGAAAATCGACTATCGAACAGTGATGACATGGGCTTTTTTGGACTTACCAACTGTCACTGCCTAAATGCCTATTCACGCCTGTTTTTTGTTGCATATCGTGGTTTTCATAAACTCGTAAAGGTCACTTTAGCAAGGCGGAAATATGTGTTGCTGGCGTAAAAACGAGTTGGGGCTGCACGCGTCCAATCTACAGTGACTCGAAAACTTGCATAATCAACTACTATATTAGGCCATTTTTCTTAAGCATTACATCTTCAACAGTAGTTCCTTATCAATAAGTGTTTCGTACTTTAATATTCTTTCAATCTGTAACTCCCTAATTTTCCATTCAACTTACAATGCGGAAAAAATTTAGGCATTTGATTGCAACCATATAGATCAAAGCGTTAAGAACATTTGTTATTGATACAGTGAATACCTTTTAAAAAAATATATTTGCGGCTTTTGCTGTAAATGTGTGCTACATCGCAATGAAACTTTTGTGTTGTAAAAACATTGCTACTTAGAAGTAATAAGTAGGACTTTATATGAATTTTAAAATGTATGTTAATATTACTAATATTACTATAATCGTTGTAAATAGAGACTTGTGAGAACCGATTCTTTTTACTTCGGTATAGATAATAGTTCATGTATCAGGCAAAGACACTATCATCACTGTTCCAATTTCATGGCGTTTCACTTACTTCAGCTCTACCATAGCCTCCCAGAGCTTCTTTTCGTTGAAGGTGCACCTTTTTGCGGCTTCTGGACTTAATTAGGCAATTATAAGTAAATTCCGTAAAAAATAGGGATTTTAGGATTGATAACTAATAATTAGACCATTAGCTTTGTCAGGTATTAAATGGACCCTGCAGATTTACAGAAACGAAAGCCATAGAGACCACAATCTATAGTGGCCCTCAGTAGGCAGTACTGTTACGAGTTTAATTATAAAAACCCAAGGAAACACTGTTAAAAGCACATTTTATATCATTTGCATAAGTCATAGAGAGGAGCCTGCAAATTTTATAGACGGTAACAAGTCAGAATAGAGAAAACGCTTCATTTGTGGGCAATTTTTTCCCCCAAAGATTAACCGGCGTGCTGTAGGGGATCATTTAGCCTCAAGGTAAACCTTACAAGCCACCTCTGATGGGATTTGCAAGGGGAACGCAATAGGTGGGCCTATCATTTAATGGGTATTGCGGCATACGAGAGGACCCTCGCATTTGGCCTAACCCGCCAGTACCCTGACATTTGGTTCACCTTCCCTCCACAACTAGTCAACCATTCCCCCGTAAGCTATCGCCATGGTTCCCTGGTTTAACAGACCCAACTTCCAGATTAAATTTTTCCTAACTGAAAAGTTTACATTAAAAAAACTTGTGGGAAAATTCGCCAGAAATCTCGCCTGCCTTCTTTTTTCATTTTGTACAGATGCTCTTCACTATTTATGCTCTCCCATCAACAAATACCTCCGACAGCTTTTCTCGCTTTACCCTATGTAGCAATTTATCCATTTTTTCTCATAAATCTCTAAAAAGGGGAGAAAAAAGCATAAAAATTAGTTTATACCACTCGAACTTTTATTTGTGCACTTATTTATCCTACCGCTTGTCAATCAGCGGCTCACTTATTTAGTAAATGACTTCGCTTGGCTCGGTACCCTTCCCTCCACCCCCCCTCACCCCCACCTCTTCCCTTTCACTTCCCTCCTCTCCCCCTCCTCTCATTTTATTGCCCCAGAAGACTGGCTTTGTTCCTCAGAAATGTACACTAAATTAGAGTATCCAAAACATGGGAATTTCTGCTTTTTTTCTCGTAAAAGTTGCTTTACTCACCAAACCGGAACAAAAAGAAACCAAAATACCCAAATTAATGGTAGTCAGTGTGTTTATTTCGAAGAAAAAAAAAAGAACTGTTGCATGAAAGAGAACTCGAAAGGTAGAATGGAAGGTTGATAAAATATACTTGCGTTGGACGATGCTGCTGGCTTGTGGAGTCGGAGGTTTGAGGAGGAGACGAAAATGACCGCGGATGGAGGCCAATTTAAAGGTGAATTAACTAGTTAATATCCTAACTAGGAAATTGAGAAACGCCTCAGCATTTCTTCAGTAGTCACAGCTACTGTGAGCTCCATCTCGATGGTAGTGCGGCGGTCCAACACTTCCCGAGGATGAATAACTCTCATTTATCCCACGACGCCCATGGTAACGCCTTACGTAGTCCGGGTTCACGTAGATATACCTAAAAGGGGTCAGATTTTAAAGCCAATTCAGTTAAATGATCAGTCTGAAGCTCTTTGAACGCACCTTCCACCACCACGTCCAACCAACTCCTCCTCTTCCTCCTCGAAAGCGTAATCTGCATAAGACCTCGAACGGAACGGTCTGTGGTGCATACGCAAATGGCGCGATCTCCTGCCAATCGATAAAGAACGATGCAACGAGGATGGAGATTTACATCTCAGCGACGGAGATCGACGCATGAAGCGCGGACTGCCTCGACGATAAATTGGTGAAGGTGATCGACGAATTATCGGTGGACTTCGACGATAGATCGGTGACTTTGGTGACACACTTCTTGGCATTACCGCATGAATTGGTGAGTTACGTGGGTATTCCACCACAAAGGGCTCCGGCGAGGTCAACTGAATGCCGTACATTTGACCGCGTGGCCGCCAGCTTCTTGAGCTGCATGGACTGAACGTGTAGAAACGCTTAACTGAAAAAGGCTCCGTATGAATTTCACATTAGTGAACTGCGATTTGCAACTCCCAATAATGCAAGACAGTAAGAAGGGCAGTTTTAATAAGTGGTCACTTAGAGGCTGGCCTGACCTCCAGACCATGCCAGTAGCCGCCTAGCCATTCTGTACGTTGACAGTACATCTTCCACCTGATAATTGTGTAAATGTGCTGCAATAATTTTCCTTAACAAGTAAAACACTTGAGAATCCTAAAAAAGTCGGTTTAGGAGAGAATTCTGCACAGAATTTCTCATACCCCTCGTGACACCTGTGATTCCACCAAGTGTATGGTAAACCAAAAATCTTCACTTAACCTGGTCACAGGACTGAAGGCCAGAGGTTTCCAAAGAACAGAAGTTGATAAGGCTACGTTTAAAGGACTTCTAAAGCTCCCTAAACCTTTAACAAATTAATGATAAGCCAAAGTGGCATAAGAGCCATACCACTTGCCAATGAATAGCAGAGCCAGGGATTTCTGGCATGACTCGAAGGCAGTGCCTACAGGAGTTAAGACAGACGCCCTGTTAGGCACGGAAATTCATCTTCCTCATAAAAAAAATGTATTTATGTGGAAGACAAAGTGACGTTGGATGTAAAGCCACTTAGGACAACAGTTGACGCAGAAAATAGAAGATGCAGCAGTTTGCTTTTCTTAAGCGCATTCCCTTGTAGATTTATCGTTGTAGCTCTCCGGCTTTGAACTATTCAGAAGGAATTTGAATTGGCTACTGGCACGGCCCGGGGTTCAGAGCCTTAAGTGCCGAATAAAGCAGATAATTACAGTGGTTATCATAAAAAGTACTGTATAAGCTTCTCCTTTGTCTGTGCGCTTCTGGCATGAAGAGGAAGAAAAAAATATTCTAGGTGACTTCACTTGTGATACACGGCGGGTACTCGTAATTACACAAACGTCCTCAATACTCACCCACAAATCCATCAAACGATTGGGTTCGTTATTGAAACATGTCAGCTAGAATACCGTTCCCAAGAAGAAATTGACAGAAACCACGCATCAATCGAACGCACCCCCCACTCTAGCCGCACGGGCAATCTGACAGTTTGGAAAGCGAGGAGATTGGGGGAGGGTACGAAAATAGGCAATTAAAAGAAATCCTATACCCAAGGAAAAATGCAACCGCAATATCTGAAAGTACTTTTAATGCTGATGACTTCTAAATATTTAATTGAATTATGGTAAGAAAAAGGGTTTAACGCAAAAACTGTCATTCGAGCCACACATTTTAAAATGGGTCGTGCCCCATCAACAAAATTTATGAATCGATATTAAGATAAATAAAGTGGTGAAAAGTGATTGAAAGGAAACTGAGACAGGTAAAAGTTTCGTCAGCTCCGTCTTTAGGTGAACATTTACCTGGGTATTTGCTTTCAAATCACTAACTGGCCAATTAAGTATTTAGGAAAATGCGGCAACGTTCGCTTCATCCGCGATTCAAGATTCAATAAACCATCGTTTGTCATAGTCTTGTAAAAAAGTGCTATCTGGTATGAGTCTAGCTTTATTTACTGATACCGATACCTTATTGGTAGGTTTCATTTGTCCAAAAGATAATGGTTAACTTAAATAAGTTCATTTTAGTGTGACCCCACTTGTTGTAAAATGGAGCATTAAAATAGATAAAAAGGTGAGTAAGATTTTAGAATAACTAAAATACACTTCACTGGGCCTTTGAAAGTGTTACCCTCTAGACTTCAGCTCCATGCCCTAACTTTACAGCTGAGCGAGTGAATAGATGACCTAGTTCTCGACGTTTCTAACAAACCACAAACGGCTGATGGTCCGACTTTTTAGGACTTGCCGGTAGCTCCAAGTCCGCAACGTATTTTCTGCATAAGTACTATGCCACATTTCGTTCTAACAAATATTTCGCAGAGCAATATTTCAAGCACAGAATGTGAAGAGAGAATATTGTGCATTTTTTTATGCCTTGAGATATAAAAATGATGATTTGGCAACCTACTATGTAGGTAAATTCCATCTAAGGGCTACGATCGAATTAGGGAAGAGGACGGTGGCAGAGGGTAAGGGCACGCACCTCATTCTCCCCCTGCAGACGCGTGAACAACAGGGTCCGCGCGGGTCCACCAGCTGGATGCCAGGTTCTGTGCAGTTCCTGTGGCACGTCCACAGCCTTATCGGCTCGTAGTATTTCAGTTTAATTCTTCTGTTCGCTGACTTCGACATGCATCCCTGACAGATATCGGTCATACCTTAACGGAAAGGGATAATTTACCCCTTAAATGAGGCTAAAGCTTGCTTGCAACTGATGACATAGGCGATAACTGTAGATAAAAAGGAAAACACCGAACCAACTTAGTGTTCGAACTATTTTCTGCAAGATAAAAGCAATGCTAGCTAGTCCTAATCCTGTAGGGATGGTGCCCAAGCTTATCCAAGCTTAAGAAAGCTGTTTATGATTCAATTTAAAATGTATCCCTCAAATAGATAAGCATTGTTACGCCCATACTGTAATCGTAAAGCTAGCCAAATTCTCCTATATGACCCGACGCCATCAACCATCTAGTACTACATCACCTGCATTACTCATTCCCAGGACTGAGTAAAGACTTACATCCACCCTTATAAAAAATGAGCTGACTCTTTCCCAGCACCTCTCCAAATTACCATGCAATTAAGATTTATCTCTCAATTTACCATTCCATCTTGTTCATACCAATGATGGTAGGTGCCAACTCATAATTTAATGGACAAAGAAACCAGAGAAATGGAACATCGAGGATTTGTGACCTATCGTTGGGTGACATGAGACAAAGTTTTCTGTACTGAACAGCGCACCCTGTTCAAAATCAAAGCATCTTAAATTACCCAATCGCTGAGAGCCATTATTAACAAACTGTTTCAGGCGAACAACTAAAACGCTTTTTAGGTCATTCTTTTCGTCTTTTTTTGCTTAAATGTTTAGATTCACAAATAAGTAGTAGAATATTAAATATTGACAAATTGTGCTTTACCTATAGAAAAACACAAAATATCACATTTTGGGAATTGGATTGTTAAATAGAAATGTGGCAAGCGTGAATGAATAAGATCCACCCTAAAACTTTAAAATACGCTTAGTAGAAACAACGCTACACAATAATTAAAATTCAGCTTGTCCACCACGACATCAGGCCCCGTGAATACAACTGTACTAGCATTGCACCAACCTCAAGTGAACACTCTGCAAATGATCCCGAACCGGGAATTAGTAACTTGGAGTTAAAGAACTCACTAGCTTAGATAAGTTGCTTTAGGAAAGTTTCTGCTGTTTTGTGTCAAAGGAAGGAATACCAATGTCAACCTTTAAGCACCCTATAACACTGACTAGGAAAGCATTCGTCTATTAATTTTTAATGTGCTCCATGGAATCAGCCAGATCTAAGTCAGATAATGAAAAGTATCAGTAATGCGCTTATGACAGAGGCCCACGTTTTTTGATTCGCAAAAAAGTGTAGGTACATTTGCATGACATTGTTGAAGTGACTGGTGTCAAAAAAGGACTCTATAGCGCTGCAAACGCAAATTTGTGCTCGCATTAGCAATGGCAGTGAGGAACAAAACTGAACAAGTTAGGCAATAATATCATACCTTTTAAGCCAAAAAGTATTTATCATAAAAAATTGCGCACAATTTACATCAGTTGACTCGTAATCATGCCATATTTTATGGGCATTGTGCAAGCGAAATCGGCAAGAGAGTGACTAACCGAGGAGTTATCCTTAGAGCCTAAGTTAAAAAAAAGTTGGATTTTTGGAGCAAAAAATGCAAGCATATCAAATGTTCTGTGAGTGCGCCTCATTCAAATGGACTTAAAGTACCGTGAAACAAGGTTTTCTGCTCCCAGTCTTGTATAATTTGGAAAAAAAGGTTTTAATTTGACTTGAGTGAGTAAAGTAAATGAAAGAATGGAGAAAGAGAAGCTAAGTTAAAGTCATACTTTCAGTGCAGGAGCCACAGTCCGTGGTGTCCGAGTAACATCCCGAGGAAGTATCGGAACAGAGAGCGTCGAGGGTCTTCATCATGTACCTTTGTCTATCCCCGATTTGCCCTCCCTGCACCACCCATTTATTAGGCCTCACGTCGTGACCTTGAGTGGTGTGACATCGGCACGGCATTGGCTAAGGGGGCGGAATGATTGACAGTTACATGCAATCAATTCCACCTGATATTTCAGTGCTGAAAAGTAAACAGAGATTGGGCTTATTATATTTTTTCAGATCAAGCATAAGCTGTATCACCGGGGTATAACGCATTGATCATCAAGTCCCTTTGCTCTTCCCACAAACCCTACAACTTAAAATCGGAGAGTCAATTTGTTTACCAAACCAACAGTATAATATCGCCGGTGTTTGCATGAGTAGTGGCATTTACAGCAATCTCCAGATGTCCATGCTATTTTAGGGTCATATTTCAATTATTCTTTATTAAAAAATTTTACTAATAACGAAGTCCACGCTCGAAAATTCCGTTAAGTGTGCAAATATGGAAGAAGTCATGAGCTACTGCTAACAATAATGGCCTTAGAGTCTTTTAAAACCTTGGTTACCAAGGATTATATGATCGTGAGGCAGAAAAACACTTGGATTTCGAAACTATTTGGATAAATTAAACCAAGTTCAGATCCCTAGTCAAAAACAAATCAAGCATTCTTAACCACCCAAAGCTTTTTCTAAGTTCAAGTCGCATCAGTGAGTCCAAGTAATACATAAACGGGTTGTATATGTAATGCTTTGTTTGTTCGGATCGCAGGTTTCGGTCACCAAGGTGGCCATATTGTACTAGCCGGTTGGCTATCCTTCGGGCAATGCCAGCAGCCCCTGGTCCCCTCGTTTCCAGACTGTATATTCTGCCCTAGTACTGTGACTTTCTTTATTTTTAAAGGGAATCTTAAGACGCTACAACATAGAACTTGGTTTGTCTCTAAGATTTGAGCTCGAATGCATTATCACTCCCAGCTAACAGTCGTAAACTGACGTCAGGATACTTGTTGGTCTGTTGGCCGCCATAGATCCTCTTCAAGATCTCATTGCATGCCGTTTCACTGCGTAACCTTGGTGCGTGCGCAGTTTTTTTGGCAACTGCACATTCTTTACGATCAGGTGAATATAAAGTGGTAAAGTATTTGAGACCAAACAACAAAAGTATCAAAACAAAATTTATAAACCGTTTATGCTTTGGAATGTGGCTAAACAGTAATTCGAAAACCTATGATGATTTTAATTTTCCAATCTTCCTCACCACAGTATTCGATGTGCGTACAGACTGGGTTCCCTTGAAATACCATAGTTGCGTTATCAGTGCCGCAGATTTAAAGTAGAATTGCAAAATGTTGAAATTTTGTGCACTTGCGCAGTGAGGTAGTACATTTTTTTAGAAGGATTCACAAATATAATCATAAACTCCTTTATAATGCACGTTAGAGACTTCGCGCAACTCGAATTTCAGTCATCTGGTGTACCAGCAATGGGTGGGCTGTACTAAAGTCTGAAGCTCCCTCTTGAACTCTCAAATGGGAACTGGTGATCCTGTCATTTATGAGTACTGAATCTAATTTTTCTGTTTATCCGTGAATAGTTGGTCCGAATTCGTTCGTTGGGAAGTTGTCGACGCGAATGTGGGACCTGCTGTAGCATACCACGCGGGTAAGTACCGTCGAATGCTAATGCACCAGAGTTCAATGAAAGTTTTTTGTCGAGTTCTTTTGTGCTACTGGCGAATGTATACAAACGAATGTTTTAGTGACTTAACTACCCGGTAATTTTTTACAATGCTCCCTAAAACTCGTTTTGTAAGATTTCGCGTAATTTACGGCAGCGCAATAATTAGACCGTTGAGGCGTATTCGGCGTTGAGTGGACACTGGCTTGATGTTTTCCCGCATGTAGAGTAATTTGTATTTCCGCACCACGTATTTAATACCATCAGTACTTTTACGTATGTGTTGCGACTTTTTTTAACTTGTGTGAAGTCATAAGTGTACTTACCAATCTGAAAATGAATCCGCCGTCCTTCCATTCCTCCACAAAATATTAGTTTTTATTTGGCTTCTTTGCTTTTCTTTAGTTAGTGAAAAAACTAGGAGTTCCAGGTTATGTATTTCTCTGTCCACTGTTGCGGTTGTTTTTTTTTTTGAACTGCTATTTTGTGAACACAACCACGTTGGTTGGAATCAATATTTTGCACTTGGGCTCTTAGTCGCTGTCACTTTCCTACTTCCCAAATAGGCGTGGTCTTTTCTGGGATATATTCATAGGTGCGGTAATAGGTGACTACCTTTTTATTCATGGCGGGCTTTCCGACGCGTCTGAGAAATCTCAAGTGTGTAGAAACTCACTCTACAAAATCCAAGTATCCCCTTTGATTGGACAATGGACTGAAGTAACGTCTGCTGACTCCCCCTTTCTGAGTCAGCATCAATGCATTCCCCATTACTCGAGCGGTTGCCTTTGTTTTGTTGGTGAGTGGAATCCTCCTCTCGCAAGAAATGTGGTTGATGACATTATTTTAAACTACTTGCGTTATCCACTCTCCTACTTGTTTTTATTAAGTAGTTATAATTTTAGGAGGCTGGACCGGTAAAGCCAGATCTGCTGGTGTTCACATGTTTGATACCGATTCCGGACGTTGGTTGCCTCCTGCTTTGCAGGAACCCCATTTAAAGGGCTTTCCGAAGGGCTCGGGTCTTTCGGGTCACTCATTGGTCCCTATGGTTACGCAAGGGAATCAAGTAGCTGCCCTCGTAATCGGTCGGGAGGGCTCTCTACGTACTCAGCGTAGGCATGGTAACTCCTACGTTTTGCATGGTAGGATTTCGCTTTTTATATACTCTCTTATTCTAGGTAGGATTAACGGTATTTCGAACCAAAACACGAGTGGTGACCTTGGTAGTGGTCAGTCATCGTTTGTATACAGCGAAATGACCTCAACTACGGCTTCTAGGAGTTATCACACTACCATTCCAATTGCCGCACATGAAGCGCTCACGATTGGTGGTCGATCAAGGAGTTTTTTGGAGACTGTCACCACTCCAAACGAAGTTGTGCTCGATGTTGAAAGTGGTCAGTGTAAAGCTGTTGCGCATCTCATAGAACGATTTGCTAAAACAGCATCTCAACCGATCGCTGGAACCAGACTGAATCAAATGTAGGTCTTGAGATGGATGGGTAATTGTTGTTTTTACCATATCCCCCCAAGTTGCCGTTCCTATTGATGCTAAGTGAAAGTGGGTGGAAGCTGGTTTTCTCATCCCTTAATCAGGTAAAGCAATCGTTTTTGCCATGGCGACCGCCAAAACGACTCAGGATTATCAATAATGTTATGCATCACTCATTGCACTGGATGGAATGCGTTAGACCTTGTGCGAAAGTTGGCTGTCACGCGATGTGAATGGGTATGCGGCATGATGCAACCAAATCTCATTAGGGGATCACTGTCTGTTTTCCATTCCTCTCCCTCACTGCTTCTCCGTTGCCTTTCAAGGTAATGAAGGTGTCTTTAAGGCTAATTAATGGCAGAGCACTTCTAGTGCCTGGCTAACCCAGGTCGAGAGTTATTTGCCGCCATACGACGACTTATTATTCTCCATTCCTGATATTTTCTTCACTCTTTGACACCGCAGTGGAATACGCGGCCACTATGCCATCTCTGGTGGGCAGGGTGTCTTAATTGGCGGGGGCGAAGGCTTCAATGCGCTGCGAAGGGATCCCGAGGGTGAAGCATTCATCTGTTTACCATTCGCCTCAAACAGTGTTTTTTCGTAAGTTGAAAGGCGTTTCTGATCCAACAGTTTTGCTTTATTTGACTTGCTTATTCTCCGTTTGGGTGATGTGAAGCAGTTACCATTTGTTTGAACTTGAGACTTGCTTATAGAGTTGTTTACTTTAAGAGGACACGCATCATGCTAGCTCCTTAAGAATGCCAAGTATTTTGTTGCCATTTAAATTTCTCTTCTTGGCTCATTTGGCAGAAGTTAGAAGGTTGGGATAAGAAATCTAAGGCATTCGTGGATATTTGACCTAAATGGTGTCTGTCGCGTAAATCTCAACATAATAGTTTGTTTACCAATGACTAGTTCCTGGGTTAAATCTTAGTGCTCTGGGATTTTTCTAAGCATGAAAGGCATAATACCTGGACAGGGGACTTGGAAGCCACTGGTCTCCCTGTGCCCTGTTACCGAAACCGTGAGCGAGACCAAAAAATGAACGTAATTGTTAGCCCTGATGTTGGGAGCTGTCACGGAATTCTTTCGCTTCGCAGTGGCCAGTCATCAAGTAGTAGAGATAAGGATGATTGCTAGTATGTCAGTGGCGACAGCAAGAATCCTCCCCTTTTGCTCTTTTGCATCCCTCCCATTTGGCTGTGCGATGAAATTGCTTTTAACCATCTCATACAGTCTAGTAACAGTGAAATGAAACTATTGTTTTGATACTATTTACGTCTACATTCTTTTGTTCTTTTATCTGGTTTAGATTCTTTTCTATTATTAAATGGCAACAAAGCATGAATCTCCTTGTTATTTTTATCGTGTGTCCTTAGTGAAAATGCACTTTTGTTCTCTTTAAACGTTGCAGATAATGATGATAATAGCGAGTAGAAGAGAAGATTCAGTTTTGTACTTTTAAGCATACAGCATTTGCGACGAGAAGCCAAATTTTCTGCTCGTACAGTGCCTCCTTGAATCTTGTAACCTCTTACCGGAGCCTAGTGTTTTCTGTTAGAGTCGGGAAGATGAAAAAGGCTTCTAGAGGGAAATCTTAGGAATGCCGGAATGCCTGAAGTTGACATCTCAATCTATCCTTTTAGTCTTGGTAAAACGGAGGACAGGCGCTGCTACGCGGTGTGTGCAGTGAACGCAACCGACGGAACAGCCTGGTTGCAAGGTGGTCTGGGACACCACAAAAAACCCCTTCGATCACTCGCCCGTCTGATTTACTCTGATTAGAGGGGAGACAGTGTTTCTTTTTGCTTCCCTTTGCTAGCACAAACTTTGTTTTGAAAATCTTGTTAATCAAAGATTACCTATTTAATGAGAAGTTGATTAGTAGTCATATGAGGGGCAAAGGTGTGGCTGGCATGTCGCCAGATGCAAGTCAACATCCCGTCTGTCCCTGAATGCTTGACCATGTGACACTGTCGCAATCGTCTCTCCAACTGCTGCTGATGTGGAAGAGGCTAAGGAGGTAAAAATTATGCCCAAGTGCATGGATTACCATGTCCAGGGTGTGTAAGTCTAGCTACTCCATCAAAAAGTATTGCTAAGTCACTTTTCGCGTTTAAATCACTCTTAATGACTTAATTACGTACTGCATGGAATTTCGACTCCCCTTCTTTGCTTAACATTTAGGCCTTCTGATGTGACACTGTAAGCTCTAGACCGAATTCCCCTATGGAGGCTGTAAAGTTGTTTTTAACTGGAGGGGGGTACACTGCATTAAAGGTGGCAAGCAGAAGGGATTCCACTCATTACTCTTTATTGCTCAAGTTTCCTCCAGGCCCATAAAACTTAATGAAACGAAAAACTGGTGAGGATTTCTCCTGTTTTATCGGAATAAACTTTTTAAGGGAAGGGCTGTGTTAAAGTTCACCTCATTTCGGTTAGCTCCCCCTTTGAAGTCCAGGTGATGTGATGGGAAGTGGTGTTCCAGCACCCCGAGACTTCTCTGAAGACGAAAGGAGGCAGAGTATGCATTGTAGACGTACAGTAGGGCTTGGAGGCTACCAGTGTGGCTCGGAGGGCGCGCTGTCTATCGGAAGTACAAAAGCGGACCCTTAGATGCCAGCACAACCGTATCACACAGCCTCCGTCTCCTCTCTCGAGCGTCGACGCTGGCCATCGCTGGTCAACCATCACAGCGCAGTCGGTGGTGTAAAGAAGGCAATCACGAACCAACTGTGCCATCCATCGAATTCCCGCCTCGAATGGAGCGCGAAATGTCACTGGTCCCTCTAGGCAAATTCGCTGGATCTGGAACTTCGGTCTGTTTGAGAACAGGGAAATGTGCTGGCTGTCGTACGTGTCCATCGTTGACCGTACTAATACTGATCCAAAAGCGGAGTCATTTGGCAACTACTCGCTTTGAAAGGTTGGTCTAAGTTTTACGGATTTATGGTGCTTTCATAAGTGTTCAGCAGGTTGGGCTTTCGCACTTGTCTTGATTTGTGCTTAAGGTGGATAATGCATTCTTTCTACTTCTCGGCAGAATGTACGTACTTCTACACGTACGTCTAGCAAACAAGATTGCGGTCAAAAAAGAGTCGCTACGTGACCTGCATTACCTGATTAACAATTAGCAGGGCGTGAAGTTCGGCTGGAAACTTCTTGAGGCGGTTTTAGAAGTGAACTTAAACTCTCAGCCTATAGAATTCCGAGCAAGCAAAAAAATGACGAGAAGTCCTAGTCCAGGCAAGACTATGCACTCTCTGTGAGCAAGTTTTTCCTGAATCATGTGATATATGGGACTCTGCAGTGATAGTTGGGCGTACGTGGTGAGGACTTAGGAACGGGACGTTGAAATCTTTGTCTTAGTTGAATGCTTTGAAATACGCTATTTGTTTAACTCGCGGCCTTCGTAACCGGCCGCTTTGGGGCCTCACCGGGTGTCGTGGTCTTTGCGGTATACCGGTAGTCTGCCGTAAGTCGACAATGCTTAAAATGATCTAGTAATATGTCTTCGTCTTCAAAAAAGTCTTACGGTGCTGTATTGGCGGAAGAATCTGTGGCAGCCGTTAACATCGGCATCAACCCCAGTCTCGTGGCCTACTGGAAGGTCCCTCAAGAGTGACGTGATGTTAGCTGTGGAGTATTTGGAAAAGTCCGCTACGGAGGCTTCTATCGTACCCGTATGTAGATGTCAATGAGGTGAACTCGCGATGCCTCCACTCCTTCTACTAGATGGATAGAATCCTAATAAATATGGTTGGGCATCACTGTGCCTCCATGAAGCTATCGTTTGAACTCCACCGCTTGTTGCATGATCCTGCTTTTATTCCAGCGTTCCTAAGGCTAGCGATAGGCATGCGTGATGGCCAACGCATCTCCTCGTCACCTCAACACAGTTCTCGTCGAGGACGAAACTTCAAGCCAAGCGAAATTGCCAAGAGGGGTAAGTGGCGTTGTGATTGTGTATCTTCTCATCAACATGGGAATTTGACGAACAGCACAGTTTGCTCGTGGATGGTGGTGTTCCCACAGCACCGTCTACGTTGTGGCGGCTGACGAGGGAAGTCGACCAAGCCGAGCGGCGGAGACGACGACTAAGAGGTGAGAGGGGCTCTGAAATGCCTTAGTCGTTCGTTTGCCTCTCGATACTGGTAATAAAGCACGGAGGGGCTTCGCCACCTTACCTCCGCCGGGTGGATTGTCCCTACAGTTGTACCAGTAGCCCCATGACTTGCTGGAATCCGCTGATGCGGTGATGGGAGCGTAAAGCGAGGGAACTAGTAGCAATATATGAAACGCTGTTATTATTATTTCGGATCTGTGGAAAGCATCGGTGAGTTTTGACTTCGATTGTAATCCCATTGCCACTTGGAACACCCCAGCACGCTTGTCTTGACTTGCAAATTAGTTCCAGGAAAGGAAGATGCTCTGAGGCAACTTCAATGAAAATTATTTTACATTAATGTAGGTATGAATTCAAAGGATACATAAATAGTTAAAGAGTCAGAAAAGCAGTGGTCTGTTACGACTTCGTCTCGCCATACACTGTACTTCTGGCAGCATGGAGAGGAGAGTAGCTCCGCTGACGAGTTTCATTTACGTCCTTGGTGAGTCTGTGGCACCTGCACTTGGAAATTGGTATGAGCTGCATAAACACCTTCTGAAATCGTGGCCAACAAAGAAGGTAGATGTAGAAGTCCACACTGGAAATTAGGAGGGAACACACAATTCCCACTGCATCCATTATCTCCTTTGCCAACTGGATCGTGCATTTCCTCTTATTACCACCAGACCGCAGAACGAGGCGGAGTACTCCACCTGGCAGTGTGGGTATCATGAGGATGATGTATATCATTAGCACAGTCATCATTGCCTTGTGAACAGTCATAGCGGTCTTCTTGCATGTCTCGTGTTTTGCTGTTGTCGGTATCATCCAGACGGCACCGCCACGCCAGCGAAAGCTCTTTCGCATTGTCATGTAGACTCCGGCAGACATGATGGGCAGGATGATGAGCGGAATGACTGTCTGGAAGAGGAGGTCGATGAAGGTGTTCATGCTGCGCGCTAGGGGTGTGCAGACGTACCAGGTGGCATGATCGAGCACTATGTTGAGGATGAGGGGAGCACGAGTTGCGAGTACGAGAACAGCGCAGACAAGGAGGAGGATGTTTACTGTTGTGAGTGTCCAATGTGCACGGAAGAAGAGAGGACGACTGACGAGGAGGTAGCGTTCAAAGCCTATAAGCAGAGCTATCCAGGTTCGGTAGAGATGTAGACAACTGATTATGGCGCATGTAGATCTCTGAAGAAGTTCATTGAGACGGGAGGTTGGCGAGAGACGGAGGGGTAGGAGGGAGGACTCTAAACTTATCACAAGGCCGGTAAGAACAACTAGAAAATCAATGGAAGCGCCAGTGATAACAAGGCGGTGGGTGGTGTCTCGAGTAAATCGGTGACGAAGGAGGAGGGCGGAAAGGCAGGCAACATTGTTTATCACACCGATGCAGCACACAATGGCTACAACAATTGCAATGGCATAAAGAAAGTCGCCGTCCGGTGGTTGAGCCTTGCAGTAGGTTGCATTGAGGCAGGTAGGAGGATCCTTGAACTGAGCGCACCTTGTAATGACCACGTCGATAGAGGAGGACATTTAAAGGAATGCTGGAGGAAGCACTGACGCGCTGGTGAGGCGGTGCTTAGCCTTTTGCCACGCCTCCTATCATTGGCTGGTTTGGGCGTGAACTTAAGTCCATCCAATGGCAAAAACCTATCAACAAAAATTATTTTTTAATAGATTCGACTTTTGTTGTTTCTTATGTTGCCTTTGGTAATTATCTGGACATCTGTTCACCAACACTTGGTGCCTTTTTTGGAGGGCTAATCTACTTGGGAGATCAAATTTGCCTGAAGTTGTGTAAGGGAAAGGGCGGAGGATGTCCGTTAGGTAGCGAGGGTCTCGTGGGCCCGCCTTTTTTATAGCGCCTAATTCTCTACAAGGTCGAGGTTGTTTAGAACGTCGTGAAGACCACCTACGACCTCCGGTGCTCCATCGAGCCAGCCAACAAACGCGGGTCAGCAACAAGAATTACATTATCAGACTGGTTGAAGAACAGGTCCATGGCGATCACTGCTAACTGCGGAGTTCATTCTCCCCTCTGTTTTTCAAACCCGAAAATTCACTAGATCTTGTTGTTATTGTTGTTATATGCGTTTGAACAGATTTTTTTGTTGATAAAATAGTCGAAGTACTAGCTTAAGGCTATAGAGATGGAGGTGCTACGCCGTAATAAAACCTGCGGAGGGTGAAAGCAGATCATATTGCATCGGGGCACCCTTGCAAAGGGAAGATTCACTGCTACTGCTTTCTTGCACGAACAAGGTCCAGTGGGTGTGAGGGAGTGCCAAGCTGAAGCGATGGAATCCCGTCTTTGTGGAAAGGTGAGTTTATGAATTGCAAATAGCGCCCGACCAATGTTTTAAGAAGCGTATGTGATGTTGTTAGTAAGGGAGGAAGTAGGTGAAGGGAGCATTGAGACGTAGCGCCCTGAGTGACTTCTCTGAAGGCAGGATGTGCATTGCAGGCAAACAACAAGACAGGTGGGGAGGGGGTAAATCACTCGCTGGAAGTGCAAAAGCGGAGCTTTAAGTCCCTCTCCTGTCCTTTCTAGTGTCGTTCCAGGCGCCTCCCTTGGTCAGCCTCCCTCGTCAGCCATAAAGAAACGTGGAAAGCGTCCACAAGCCAACCGTGCCAGTCATCTAATCCCCATGCAAATGATGAGGGCAATTCTACTTGGTCCGCGGTTTCGTTCTCGAGGAGAACCGCGCTGAGGTTACGAGGAAATGTGTTGGCCATCACAGTGCCCATGGGGAGGTGCAGGAACACTGGCGTAACAAAAGCTGGACCGGGATTCAACATAGCTCTGTGGGGGTACGGCTATGTGCCTATTCCTTCTTACCACTTTATTCTCACTTCTGAGTCGCTCAGCAGGTGGAGGAGGCATTTCAAGTTCACCTCTTTATACAGGTACAGTGAATGGCTTCGTAACTTATCCCTCTAGATAACAGCATTCCTACTGAACGCGGAGCGTCGATTTTAGTCCTTTTTTGAGTCTTCACGGATTCTCTCCTCACGTTGGTGTTTGTTATTCAGTAATATTGGGGCTCGGATTCTCTTTCTATTGTCACAGTTCTTACTTGAAGTCGGAAAAAACTATAATACTGGACCAAAGAATATTTTGGTGTCGTACAGAAGGCGTAAAGATATACCAACGTACTGGAGACGTCCATAGTCAAAGTCGATACGTAAGGCAACGGCAAGACCTTATGCACGCTAACTATTAAGCTAGGTAGCCTTATTAGGACACTTACAATACCTGCATTAAGACGCCCTGCTTTGATATTTCTGACAGTCTTCTTGTTTTTTCATAAACAAGTAATGGTCATTCTGTGTCTTCTGATTGGTCAATATCACGTAGAGATACTTTGGAGTCCTTACCAACTCTTGTAGTCCATCCAGCACCAAAACCTCTAGCTTACTCATTATTTCCTACTATTTCTAGTGATTGTATACGTCCTGTGTTCAACTGTACTTCGAGAGTCGAAGATGGTCGACTCATAGGTGATATTCTCCCATTCCGTCGCATTTTTCATGAAAACAATGCCATTACAAATGGAGAAGCATGACCAATGTTAAAGCTGTTAGAGGCATTGCATTTACCTCAGCAGACCATTAAAGGTGCTCTTTATAACCCCCCTCTGTCTATCGCCCTCCCTAGCCATTGTGTTTGTGTAAATAACTTGAGTCAGCTTTTTTCCCTCTACCAACGAGAGAAATCGCGTCAGACATTGCTCCTATGTGGGTTCGCTAAAAATGGAATTCTTTTCTAGCTCATGAGTGAATCCATTTCTTCTTGGGAGTTTGAAGATACTGTTCAGTGCCTCCTCGAGAATGAAACAGTCAAATTCACAACCATCGTTGAACATCAACATGGGCTGCTGTGAGGAGTGGAGGTGGGGAAGTGGCGGTGACTCGACTCAACGCCACAATTTCCTTCAATGGCTGACATGCGTCAGGTGCCTCCTGCCCTGTAAGTGAAGCATTAGTTTGTCCTTTATGGTCCTGCACTCCAACTGTTTATACCTCGTTCCTCTGATGTGCCAGCATTCATGCACTCCAAGACAGCGGGATATAAGAAGCACACGGCACATGCGCTGACAGAATGTCTAGTTACTACAACTTCACCCATCGATGTAGCTCCAGAGTGGCTCATCAAACGTTGACTCTTTCAGGGGTCCGGTGGGCAAACAAATGGCTGTGTAGCGTGGATCGGCTTAGATTTGTGATGTTGAAGTGGTATTTATGATGCGAGGGCTCTACAGCGAGTCGTTTTGGGTTGTAGAAGCCAGCAAGAGGTCAAGATGCCAAGTGAAACTGTCTATTTGGTTCCTGGTGAATTTGCTTTGGGAGTGTCGGCCCCGAGGATAGGGGTTGACCTGGTGTTGTCAAATCCGTTGTTGTAGTTTAAATCTCGATTGAGAAGGCCCACAATCCCTAGCAGGACGTCTGACTTGAGAGTTTATTGGTGGCGCGTGTCTCCTGTCAAAAAAATTCTGATGATAAACGACTTTATCACTGATAAGTCCTACTTAATTCCCTGGAGCCTGTGTTTGTTTGGTCAGTAGTGCAGAGTCATCCATTGGGATTGAAGATGATACTTCTCTCCCATCCTTTATTTTGCCCTCCAATTTCTTCAGTTGATTTCTCCCGCTTCTTGGCATTTGAGGAATAAAATGAGGCGAGTAGTAAAAGTTGCTCTCTGGCGGCACTTTGCTGTCCTTTTTCGCCTCCCCAGACAAAGTGTGTTCGTGACTTGGTAAATAATGGAGAAAGTGCGACTAACGCAGGTTGGTCCTGGTCTTGTCGGATTTGCAAGCGCTCATCTTTTTTAAGCCATTAATCATGGAGAGTGGATCTCACAGCACTTTTATGCCTCTGTTCCTAATGAAAAGGTGCGGGTGTCCTTGTGGAGCAGTGGATTTTAAATCCTGATCTACAATTTACAAAGTTGGCCAAAAAAAATGCGGAATGTCTGATGGGGAATGGGAGATCGCGAAGAGGACGAGGCATTGAGCGGACTCTGGACCAATAGCGTTGTCCAGAGAACGCCTTGTGTGGCTCAGAGGGGGCTGTGGGGTCCAGGAGTGGACGACCGTTTGAGGTGAAGCCTGCTAATAAAGGGGCGGGAAGTTGATGAACCATTCCCCAAATTTTTATAATTTCCTTCCTCCCCCCCCCCCCACCTCCCTCTGATTCAAATCATATCAAACTTACTGCGTCACGGACCATAGTGATTGCAGGCTTTCAATGTACTATAATGCATTAATTGTTTGTTTGGCACTTACTTTTGGTAGTGATAGACTGTGTGGCTTTACTGTTGTACCTCCACTGCGCGACCTGGCCTCTGGGCCATGTTTGTAGCGTCCATGCCCTTCCACCTGAGCACTATGTCTTCTTTCGTCTTCAAGAAAGTCTTGGAGCTCTGCATTAGTGGCAGCGGAAATCTATCTCGATCCTACAGGACACCTAGTGTTGGGCGATCGGCCTTTGCTGGGCGGAAGAAGTGCGGATAGGAGGGTCGGTGATGACCTCCTGATAGGAAGGGTTGGAAAAGACAACTGGAGCGCTATTGGCTGTGAACCACCGAGGGGGGGGGGGAGTTCGTTTTGGAGTGAACATGCGATACCCCCCTCCACCTCCCTACTACTTGGATGGGAGAAGGAGTCTGGCGTCAAAACCCAATCGATGGTGGACGGAAAACCTACACAAATGCGTTGTCGGGGCAGGAGGGAGGGAGGAGAATGTGTGGAATGTGAATGTTGGGAGATTTCGGACAAAATCGCCCTCAGCATGAAGCGTAAGTTCGAAGGAAGTTTAGTTACATACATTTCAGCTCCTTTGAATGGGGTAGGATCAAAGGAGCATAAAAGTTGCCAATTTGCTGTAATTACACCCTAAAAGTTTGTTTTCCCCTGCTGGAATTCGACCTGTGTATGGAGTATTCAGTTTCCGTCGACTACACTTGAAGGTAAGTTTTCTTTCACGGTTCCCACTGAGCGAATTCTCTCCTCTTTTGATTCCAGACATCTCATTTCCGTTTGGGGGTGATAATGGAAGCTAAAACGTAGCCCTGAGGAGGAACAAAAAGTGTGCGACAGAGCATTTGGTGGTTGTGAAAGCACTTTGTGTATCGGGTGTACGGCGGATTGACGACTGACGCGGCAGGATGGATTGGACCTCCTTCTCCGCCTACTTGAGAAGATGCTTTCAAGGCGTGGATTTCTGGCGCTCCCTCTCTGCTGGTCGGGCGAAACGAATTCCTTCTCTGGAAAATGTGGCCAATAAACCGCCATCGCCTAGAAACACAACACTCAAGGCAATTTGGGAGTTAAAAAAAGTAGGTACAAGTGCTAGAAAATGTTACAACGAGAGGACGACTGCAATTTGGGTCAATTTTCTCTCAAAACTCCCTGTCTTCCTATTGACGCGCAGTGGCTTGGACAATACAAGGAGAGACCACCTACGATTGGAAAAGAAAAATATTTTCAAGGCATTTCTTTTTAAAAAGAAGGCGACTTTATTGTTTGTTTGCCTCACGGTTATGGTAACGGGCTGCGCCAGACGACCTGACCCACCTCTGGAGTATGCCAGAGACCCTCCTTGTTCAACAATGCCTTCCAGTGGATTGCATTAAGCAAAATGACAACAGAATTGATAACACGGTGGCTTTGATGGATTCTTTACGATCACTGGGTGTCGTTCAACACGATTTGCATAGTTGAGATGCAACTTCTCCGTTTTGATGGACAATCCATGGGAGACAAAGGGACAGCTGGCGATCGTTTCCACATCCACTAACCAGTCTCTCCTGGTGGAGGGTGATAACAGAGAGAGGTAAAACATGACTGATGATTGATGTACTTTCTGTGCCTCGAGACGTCCCTGGTATCTCCTCTTGATTGGGAATTTGCGTTTCAAGGCGGTGCTGTCGACATTCTTGCTACCGTTTCGTGCTACCTCAGAAGGGAAGGGGATGGGCATAGCCCCTCGAGACTGCCCTGAAGAAGACGGAGAAGGGTGTCTAGCATTTGGTTCAAGCAAGGCCACAACCAGTCCCTCGGGATTGCATTGTACTTTGTGCAAAAAACTGAGAGGAAAATTAGTCATAAACTTCTTTTTTTTGAAATCAAAAAGGCCAGTTAATTGGTATGGACACCGACTAAGTGCCTTGGTTATTAGCTTAGTTGCTTCTTTGTGGTTCCGCGGGTGCTTTAAGGCTCACCGTTGTAACCTGGCCTTCGGACTATCCCAGGTGGGTCGGCAATGCACATTCTGCTCGAGTGACTTGGTTTCAGGGAAGACTCGGAGCGATGAACCGATGGCAGCGGTAAGCAGACGCACATCTAGAGAACAGCGAGAAGAGAGAAGTGCGCCTGTAGTGGACGGGGGAAACCATGACGACTCCTAATAGAATGTTGTACAATGGCGTCTGGCTTCGCCATGGAGATGTAAATGAAGCGGTACCTCCTCCACTGTCAGCCGGATAGAATCCAGATAAATATGCCTGGGCAACGTCCGCCGCCGTGCAGTCAATCGCCCTCTCAGTTGTGTAGGTTTTCGGTGGTTGGCACGGATAGCTCGACTGCGTTGTGAAGGACAAAGCAGGAGATTGACCGGTCGGGGGGGGGGGGGGGGGAGGGGGCTGGCATTGACGTCCTTCCATACGCCAATGATGCATGTCCTGCCCTTTGTCCTCTCTAGAGCGGCCTGGACACCGTAAAATGATGCTTCAGTTCGTCAAGTGCGAGTGTGATTTGGATGGACAATATGTAGTTACTTCAAACCTGAAACCGGGTGCTGTAAAAGGAGGCATAGTACTTTGACAGAATCTATATTCCGGGAGCAGAGGGGTTGGAGGACTGTTGGTACGGCTCAGAGGCTAGTCAATCGGGTGATGGAGCATGGCCACCCAAGTGACCGGAACTGGCAGTTCATTCGAACAAAGTATTGCAGACGCAACTTTTAAATAGCTGCGCGCATTTGGTGATCTAATTAAGCCTGTTTTCTTCTTTAAGGTTAATCGAGGGGCTGGAATGTTAGATAACGCCTGTAAAAGAACCTATTCATCATAAATTAGTGAAGTATGGGGTGAGGGCAGAGTGTTAATTCACCAACAGCTCGCTAAACGCCCATACACTTAGCCGAGGGCGTATTAGGAAGTAAATTTTTTCCCCTGTAAATTAGGCTGACTGGTTAAAAGGCACTCACAGTCGAAACATGAAAAAGTGAAATGGTGGAGATGTCGTTGACGCAATCAGGTCGCTTCATTCGTCTTACTTCAGCCAATTGCTTGAAAAGTGGTGCTATTTTTAGCTACATAAAATAGACGTGAACTGGCTTACTGGCACGTTTTTCCCAATCCACTCCAAATAAAACAAATGAAATAACAAAAACTGGATTAATTTTAATGGCATTACATGTGTAGGCGTCACTAACGGTCAAGAGCGCAATAACATCCGGCGGATCGAAAACCACATATTTAGCGTTTACTTCTTCTACCACTTAATCAGCGCAGTGAAAATAATACTTTCTGCTTTAATGTTTGCTTATATTTTTCGAAAATTGCATTTGAATCTTTACTCGAATTCCTCCATTTAAGATAATTTCAACCACCTTTCGATTGCCGTCGTCAAAAGTGAACGGAGGCAACATTTCGGAGCAAGAATTGATTGCCGGAAAAAAAACAGATTTCTACTGAAGGTGATTTGTATTTTTGGTGACTGAATTTATGCTTATCAGCTGAGCATGTGCTTGTATGAACGAAGGAGGATGTGCGCAAAACACATCGCCTTATCTAAGGTTTTATAGAATTCCACTTAATAGGATCCTTGTAGCGTCCCGAGACTCCCTTGAAGGAAAAAGAAGGCATAGTATTGGGGCAGAATATGTATTCTGGAAACAGAGGGCTTGGGGGCTGTTAGCACGGCCCGGAGGTCGGCCAGCCGGCTAGTACAAGATGGCCACCCAAACGACCGAAACCGGCAGTTCGAACTAACAAAGTATTACAATCCTACTTTATTGATGATCTTAAGGGAAAAGTGGAGTAGTGCACCAAAAAGAAACGGCCTTGCTTTTGGGGATGTGAGAGGATTTTGTGTTAAATTTTCACTAATGAAGGTTATTATGCTGGAATTTAGCTTAATTTTGGCGTAATTTAAATTAATCAGATGCAAGGTCATATAACTGCGACTCTGCCATTGCTGAAGCACAATTCTTTGGGTTAGTTTGTGCGGGAATTCGAGTTTTAGTTCTGCTTATTTAATCCTGGTGAAGTTTAACGACCTGCTTCTTCTCAAGGCTTTAACACGACTTACATCGGGGGAAGGAAAGCTGTCTTTATAAGCAGGCTCTAGCGAATGCATCAACCCCATCCGCGTTCAGCCATCCAAAAATTTTTCAATATGTTTTGGATAACATAGCACGATTTACAATTTAATGCTTTAGCATTGAATAATGTATCCATCTATCAAGTACAGAAACAACCTCCTTTTTACTTTAAAAATGTGAAGACACCGTAGTGAAAAATGCCTAATTTTTCAGTAGTTTTATAGGTTATTTATTCCTTATAGTCATCTTTTGCTAGAGTAAAGTTCTTAGGCTTTTTTAATAATGACAGGTTTCAAGGAACCTATTTGCTTACATTTAGATTGGTATGGAAATATTTTTCAAAAAGTTTGATACTTGGATTAAAACAAGTCCATTTGCATAATCGCCTGCAAAAAAATTCGTATTGTTGCCTTATCATCATTTTTGCTGAAGTACAAATGAAACGCGAACATTAATTCCAGCCGTCTATCAAGGAACTTAATATGCTCGAGACTGTTTATAGGGTAGGTGATGCTTTATTAAGAAGGACAAAAGTGTAGGTATTTTGATGCACTATGCGATTGCATCAAGTCGTTGCGCTTTTCAGCCTTCTCTAATGAGTGGGTACATTTTGCATTTGATGTATGCAGCTGGTATTATTCAAACATTCCATAAAGGAATGAGAAGGACAGTGTCAGATTTCATGCCTCAAGCAGTCGCAATTTGCAAAAGGCGGCTAAATGGTAAAAAGTAGATAGTGGAATAAAGCCATCTTACTTCAAGTAAGGAATTCGCTGCACGGTGAAAATAGATCACTTGATTTTTACACCGAGCGCTTGGGCTCATTTAACTGTAAAATAAACGACTCATCGGCGTTTTTGTTGGTTTGTTTTTTATACATCAGAATTTTGTTAAGAAACTGCTTTGTTACAAGTGATTTTATAGCTCTGGCCAAGTAAATTATTGAAGACACTATTTTTCACATATCTAGATGCTGTAAAGTTTCCCCTTTTTAAGCAGAAAAGCACAACTTAGATTTGGCCCTTAGTACTTGTTTTGCGGCAGTTACAATTAGAGCAATAGACCATTCTTTATGCCACAAACTTGAACTTGCGGCAGTGTGCACCGCCAATGCAATCGCATTTGCTTGAGGCCCCGATAACTTAAAACGGTCTACTTACGAAATGCAAGTAGCAATATTTCACAAGGCAGGCGCTAATAGGTCTGAGGATGCCCCCGTTTCTAGGACTGTGATTGATGCAAGAGTTGCTAGGATTTTGTTCTCACTACCTCCAAGGCCACCGCAGCCCTACCATATCCTCGCACTCAATGGTGCTAAGTTCATGAAACGTCCTCGATTGAGTGGGGGAAATGCAACGCTGGTAATAAATTTGAAACTGGTTCAAAAATTTGTGTGTACATCCTATTAAAATAATGTTAAAGGGCAAGACTAAGCCTCAAAGACGTGTGGTCTCAGCATAAGTGATGCTGTCAACATTGTTAGTTCATTAAACTATTTGACGTACCCTGTCTATGTTCTCCAGTCCAATGTTGAATAAAAAGCTAAGGGTATCCTTGCTACACATAAGCCCTGTCGATTCCATTCGCCATTGATTAACATAGGTTTCACGCCTGTTAGCAATGAAGTTGGTAAATAACAATAAAGTAATAAAAGCAAAGACTAAAATCATAGTAAGTTATTATAAGTTACCTTGCCTAAGCTTACAAAAACATAAAGCGAAAAGCTATGGTATTTTCCTCTCTGCCACATCCATATTAGATCCGTTATCTTTTCAAACACCGATTTTAGTTACGGGCGCTTGGTTGGTTACTTTCCCTTTGCAGAGCGGGATGTCCTCGGGACCATGCGAGTAGCCTTAGTCCTTTCTTGACGCCAAGCATTTATAATCCGTATGAGTATTGCATTTGCTCCCATCTTTAGGAAAGCATTAATCCAAAAACTTTACAAAAGACATTTTTGTGCCTATTCGCAGAAATACGTAATTTTTAGCCAGGAGTTGTGGGCTTGTTAGACAAACTCCGATCTAAAACACGTTGCAATGGTCTTAAGTTAAGATATGCTCTTTGGCCTTCCTTTCTGAAAGTACGCTTTAAAGTGTAGAAACTGGTTTAAAATTCCGTTAATTGTATTGTTTTTCGCTCGCTGCTTTTAATAAATCTTTCATTCTCAAATTCGTTTCAACAAAATCATAAGTAACAATCAAACGATGTTGCTTCTTAATTCTCTGAGCATATAATGGCTTGAAATTTAGGAAAACTTTAAAGACAGATTTTACCAACTGCATTTTAATAAAAATAATGCGCCATTTTATTTTGTCTATCTAGCCATTCCTTACTTCGTATACTGCATTTAATGCTTTGAAGCCTTGCATTTCTGCTACATGATTTTTTCTAAAATTTGGTCCTTTGTTTTGTTTTGCTACCACAGAAGCCCCGGGCGTTTTGATAGCAGCTCTTGGCCATTTTCCCACCCGTATAGCCGTCGAAATGTCGGGCAGAGGTAAGGCTAGGAAACCCGCCGGAGGCAAGAAGCATACAAAGTCTGCCAGGGCGGGTTTGGTTATGCCCGTTGGTAGAGTTCATCGTTATCTCAAATTGGGCAGGTATGCCCGTCGCACATCCACGGCCGCCTCTGTCTACCTCTCCGCGGTTATCGAATACCTCGTTGCCGAGGTGAACGAACTCTCTGGGAACGCAGCCAAAGCTAACAAAAGGCTAGTTTGAGCTGTGTTCTGCTTATTTATTCACATTTTGTGCTTTTCTGACGAGCTGCAGGACTAGTTTAGTGATTCACTATAGGCATCATTGCTTTTCCCGCAGGCTAAGAATTTCTTTTATTGGATTGCAGAAAGACTATAACTCCCCGTCACATCATGCTGGGTGTAAGAAATGACGCGGAATTGAATGAACTTCTAAAGAACGTTCACATCTCCCACGGCGGCGTGTTACCTTGCATTCACCCCTCGCTACTCAAACGCAAAGCCTACTCTGATTCCCTCATGACTACCGGTCACAGCGGAGCGGGGGCTACTGTGATAAACCCCCTGCCTGTTACCAACGCGACTACCGCGTCCTCGGCTTCCGCACGGGCCCTCACCAGCGCCGCTACTGTCGCCGGCACCGCATCCAGCGGAATCGCCAGCAGTTCCTAAATCTCGAAAATCCCTTTCGTATCCCCCTTTCCACCTTCCGGCACCTTGATCGTCATTGTACACTCCAGCCATCTCTACTTCATCACCGGCTTTTTTTACTCTGTATGGTTCTGTGTTTTTGCGTGTGTGTTCAGCTCGTTTCTTTAGGCTTTTCTCCTAACACAACGTGTATTCTCTTTTCAAATAGGCATAATAAAGAATTACTTGATCTACTCTCCTCTACCCGCTGAATGTGTCTTGCGCCTTCTTGTAAAAGCATGTATTTGTATAAAACTGAGCCGTAAAGGGGAAGGGGGAAGAGGGCGGGGGGGGAGGGCATCAATCAGCTTTTCGGTAGTTGCGTCTCTGTCGTGAGGAGCTGTCGCGTCAGGATCTCGTACATCATCCGTTTTCGGATATCAGGCATGTCCTCCTGAAAGGGTAGAGGGAGGTCAGAGTTTGTGATTCGGGACAGTGAGCTCATAGATTTTACATGAGTTGACTTTGTGATCTGTGGGGTTTTTCGCGTTGGGCTGGTGGGGTGTGGATGGAATGAATAGAGGAAGTTGGAAAAGTTCTGGGCTATGTTTCAGATTAAATGAATGCTTGGTAGAGGCAGTAGTCCTGTTAATAAGTCATATTGATTGTTAAAGATGCTGGGGGTAATCAAGAGCACTATCTGCATTCATGTGACAGTCTGCACTTGGAACGAATGTGGTGCTAGCTATGCTGCCGGTAGGCGACAGCTCCATCAGGGATAAAAGGGCGAGCGACTGCCTCATTGGTGGTTACCAAAGGAGAAGTCTTATTCCACCCGCCCTCCAAAATCGAGTTACCGGACAGAACAGGATGCGCAAATGAGCAGGCTGACCTATTATAACATCTAAATCCATCGCCTAGGAGGTTACCCGAGCAGTGAGTAGGAGAGTGAATGCTAAACGGGTCATTCGAATGCCCACGACAGCGCCCACCTCACCTGAGAGAAAGTAAATTCGGCATCGCGAGATAAGAACTCCGCGTAGGTGCAAAGAAAGACACCGCAGTCGGAGCCATTACGCTGCTGTGGCACAGACGCCTACAAAGGGGAAAAGCATGCAATTCAGCTCTAGCCACTTGGTGGAGTTCACAGATAAGGCAGGAGGACTTACACCAGTGTTAATCTTCTGCCACGTGGACATCGACTCCAACGGCTTCTGAAGCTTGTCCTTGCTCTCGGAGTCCAGGTAATTCCTGAAAAAAGAAAGGCAGTGAGGAGTTAGCGCCTTCCAATGACGGGTTCGGTAAGCTCACACAGGAAGAGACCTTAACCCTACAATTCCATGCTAACTGATTGAAAGGCTCACAATCTTTATTCCCCTCGGAAAAGGCAGCCTAAAGGGAACTTAGACAAGGCTTCACGATTAATTCAGCTGGAAGGATGAAATTGAGGTGACAACTCGAACTCCTCTTTCGAACTGACTGAAATAGACCGTCAAGATGGAGAGGATACGTAGCGAATGCATACAATGGTCGGCTTTGGGTGGCTCGGCGATGTGTTGAGAGGCATTGTATCGGTCTGATGGCCTAATGCTGATACATCTTCGTGAGACAAATCCTGTACTCACTGACCTGCACATCACTCTCAAAGCCACTCCACACCACTGCGAGCATTCAGGGTAGTTCAAACGAGCTGCCCTGCCGTCGAAACGACAGAACTGGATTAAATGCATGGAACATTCCATCAAGTTCAACTTGTACAAACTGAGCAGCCAAATGAATTAAAATGTACTGAGCTACGGGCGGGATGGCATGTGTAATGACGAGATCAGGATCCGAGAGACAAGGCAACAACCAGCACCGATTCTGCGAAGGCTTCAGTAGTGCTATTGCATCGCTTTTACTAGAGTCCAGCATCTCCTCGGCGACTAAGCACAAAAAAGGCGTGTCAAGAAGTTCAAATGACAAGCCTCACAATAGGTCAAATTCTTAAAGAAAACGCATGACGCTCACCTTCTTCAATGCCAACTTCAAAGTTAGCAGAGAGTTTCGCTTTTAACAAGAAAAAAAAAGACTTCAAATAGCATCTCTAGTTGGGGCAAAGTTTACAGCACCTCTATCACCACCATTGAATTAAAAAGCCTCATTTGATAACATCTTAACCCTGTCATACAGCCAGACACAGTTGCGCAACGTGTGTCCCTGCCACTTCGGCCACTCGGGTGGCCAACTCGACGCGGAAGATCGCACTTTAGGCCTACCAAAGTCTGGAATGGGCCTCAGGATGGACACAACTGCCGTCCAGCTTATAGGTATCACGCAGTCGCTATGTGTACAAACGCTTTGCAGCAAATAAAGGCGTGTGTACAGGTGAAAGATCCTTCGACAGAAAACCCGAATGTAAAACTTACAAAAGTATGTCCAAACAGCGGTCGTTGGTACCACCCATGGAGTCATAGTAGGAGAGAGTTGCTTTTCTCAAGTCAATGGCCTAAAAGAGAGAAATGGTGATACGTGATGCACTACAACCTAATTCCCATAAAGTTGGGTGTTACTGAACCGTGAAAATATCAAAGCTTGTTTTCAAGACATTCAAATTCGCATTGGACAAGTTGGATTGCGGTAAGCAACCGTTAGCCGCTATAAAAGGGTGAAGTTAAACTACTGAGTGTTTGAGATAGCAGAGGAACGCACCACAAGACACCAGTGAATGGTACGATCGTGGATGGGCACTAGAATGAGGTCATGCTCGAAGAGTTTGATGGAGCGGGTCCACCGACGCACACCCGCATAGCCAGGACCGGAGGTGAGTTTGGGATAGAAAAAGCTGTTCATCGTTGCCACTCTTACTGCACCCTCCGATTCCTCTGCCACAGCCAGTCGACTTCGGTGGGCGAGCATTTGGAGGTAGAAATTGATCACCATGTCATTGAGCCAATTGGTGCCTGTGAGGGTAATTAACTCGCGTCGTGTCACTGACATTCGGTAGCCGTTTACCATCACTGTCTCCTCGTTCGCGTCAGCCAGTCGCAGCATCATCTCCGCGTTCTGTGACTCGGTGAGCACTGAAGGAACCAGTGAATGAAAAAGTCCTTGTGAGGTCGAGCAATACCAACAGGAAGTGCCCCAACCCCTAGATTTACTCATGAAATTGTACCTCATCTCCTCTTACTCAAATTTTGCTCGTCTCCGAACTCATTGCACTAACCAATTCACATAAATCGCCCACGTGTTTGCAGCTTATGCAGGGACATTTTTATGGCATTAAAGAAAACCGCGATGGATTAAAAACAGAGTGACAAAATAGACTTAACAAGCCTTAAGATTCGGGAGAGAGAGCATGAAATAGAGGATTGGAGGTTCAGTTGCGTGATGGAAATGAGGGAAGACGTTGGCATGGCATCCAACATATATCTGGAACAGTTAGAGCTACGCGTGTACAGGATAAAGGCTACGATCTTCTTCGCAAAAAAAACGCAAAGAATGTTTTCAAGGCAATCTTAACTGGCAAAACCACTACAATCTGGATCATAGTCCACTCGTGCAGTTCAAATTGACAGGTCAAGACGTACTTAGATCACATTATTTAAAGCTGACTTAAGAACTCAGGTAAATTCACGGAGAAACTTAAGGTAAAAAACTATTAAAGAAGGTTGTGTGTGCACAACAAACCTGGAAGAGTTGGTTTGACTGGACGTTTGTACGGCAGCTCCTGTGGTATAGGCTGGGGTTGGAGGTAGGGATCCTGGAGAACAGGCGGGGTTCGGAGGAGACAGGAGAGGCGCATTTCCAACTCGTTGATTTTTGCTTCCTCTGATATTTTTCGCTGCAATTGAGAAAAGAGAACATAAATAGTACAGTCAGTCGTCATGTGGTCCCATCTCACACTTTGAATGTACCCGATTATTCCAGAAGCGGATCTCTTCCTCCAATTGTACTCGCTCCTTCTCTCTCCGACTCGTGGAGGCTGTAACGGCGGTAGTGAGATTGGAAAGCCAGACCTCTGAGAGATAAGGGGTGCTGCTCACACGCGAGCACCAATCATCGGCTGCCAGGGAGGTCGCTGTCGCCGTCTCGTTCGTTGCTGTTAAAGCGCCTGGGTTATTTGACACTGAGGCTACTAGAGTTGAAAAAAAAATGAGCATTATTTCCAAGCAAAGTGTAGAATTTAATGGTTTAATATCGTCCAATTATTTTAAGAGTTCCATTCCCACGACTTGTTTACATAAGTCACGCGAGATAAAATTGAGGTGAGCGCCTATCCCCCCACACGTCAGTAAAAATGTGATACGGTCACTACCTCACGCATTTGATTGGCTAAATAGAATGTTTAATGTTATAAAGCAACGTGGCGCATGGATCAGTCGAACAGATTAGGTAACACGGATTGAGCGAATCTGGTGGAGAATCTAGCGACACATCGGTCACCAGTCTACGGTTGACAACGATTGCAGGAGTTTTGGGAAATTGGGGTAAATAAACACTTGCCAAACTGGCTCTGGGTTGAGCAGCTTGAATTTGTCAATGAAGCGACTTCAAAGCAAGACCAAATCGCAGACGATGCTCCTCAAACTGCTTGTTATTTTATTTCATCTGGATTATGGAACGATTACAGGGGGAAAAATTGCGTTTTTTAACAAATTACCAGACAGATCATTTGCAATCCGATAAAAATTAGTAACAATCGAGTGTGCAAGACTTTTTATAGATAGCTGACCATAGCAGAGGTAATACGTCACGAAAGCGCTAAGGAACAATGAGAAGTTGAAATTTCAAAATGAAGTGCGACTCACTTGATTTCGACGGAGCGCCTGGGCTGAAATAGGATATGCATTGTGAGAATCTCGCAACAAACATGCTTGCTGCAGATGTTGGGGAATCGAATACTAATGAAAAGCACCCAAAGACTCTCCACAACATTTTTGGTGGATAGACAAATAATAGACGTGATGGAAATACTAATAGCTGCATTTATGAAAAGGCAGAAAAGGTAGATGGATTGAGACTAACCCCAACGCCCCTATGCTGTCTGTCAAAGGGTGAGAGTCGAAAGACACCAAGCCGGAACGTGCTACATCCAGCAAATGCTTGTATTCTCCTACGCTCAAACCAACCGGGGAATTTTCCATTGAAATAAAGGGTTTGCGGAATCTGGGACTAGCATCGGTTCCCTAAAAACGACAATGCTTTAGTTTTTTGATAATGTTCTTAAAGTACGGAGGGTAATAAATGAAGTTACGGGAGATATCACGAAGGATATGTCCGGGACGGTATCAGGATCTGGAGGTACAAAAGGCTTTTCAGAGTTATTTTTCCCGAAAAACTTCGAATAAAGAGTGGATGGTCTTAATTCAAGTCTGGAATCAAGGAGAATACCCATGTCATTAATGGTGCTTAGTCCGATAAGCCTCCTCAAGTCACCGAAACATACTTGGGTATCTTAGGTGGGAGATGGTAAAGAAGTTCATCCGATTTTCGTGAAGTATTCACGCTGTCTTTGGATTGAGAAACTAGACTGGCGTCACTTTCAAAAGGCCCCATTTGTTTAAGCATCGCAAACAAGCAGCCCCGAAAAGTGACAGTTAAGCACAACCAATTAACCTTCAATTGGCGAACCAAATTTGAGGACGAATTGCATTCGTTAGTAAGGCGACATCATCAGCAACTAGGCAGCGAAAATTCCATTCCTATGGTACTAAGGCAATTTCACAGCACCGAGCAAAAATGAACACACATTATGCATGGCATTTAAAAATGCTTACCCTTGGCCTAACAGGCTGCAAGCGAAAGTGACAATGCTTTAAGTTAAAAGTACCTGAACAAGTTTTTAATACAGAACAAGATCCATCAGTATTTTTAATAGTCATTTACGCATTTCTTGCAAGCAGTTACAAAGCTGCTTCTCGAAGTAGAGCACGAACACCACTTTGGTTTCTGTATGTTATTACACTCTATAACTTTTTATTTAAGTTTTTGATATTAAAGCATGTGCTTATTTTGATTATTGCGATGTGGCAGTGGTCTGTATTAAATAGTAGCCTTGTCCCACATAGCAACTTACGTAGCTCCTTTAAAAACCAATTTGCTAATATTTGATATCCCAAGATATCTTTCCTTTGATGCCAAATCCAGTCGTCCCATGGAAAATGAACAGCAGTGACCGCTCCAATGCAACTTGCGATAGGGAGATTCCACCACACATTATTATGGCCTTATTTATTTTTGACAAAACTCACTACCTCAGGTCAAAACTTCATCCACCACACATTGCTCAAAAGTATTGCATCTTCCTTCAGTTTGTGATATTCTCCTTGATTACTTTAACTATATGTTCCACAACCTCAGTGGACACCTCTTTCGGGGTAAGAGACATGCCGAATTTGGTCAGCGGTTTCACCAACTCCTGTGGATCCACATCCTCGGGTTCACGAAATTTCTCCCTCACCTTTTGCCCATAATACACCCGTTGCCCACTGGCCGTATTCGCCTTCAGCCATTTGCGGCACTCTTCAAACATTAGCGCGTTCCACCCCGCCTCTTCCAGCTTGCCGGGAAGGTAGTTGGCGATTACACGCTCCGCACCTGTTGTCTGCAAGACATTTTCTACTCTCTCGGCTTCCATCTCCTCCACCGCGGAACCGCATTTGCCTGGACGTACAAGAGGCGCTATCAGACTTGCCCTGTCCATCTCACCTCGTGTTGCTCGTGTGCACTGCGTAGTTATCGATTTTTCCTTCTGCTTTTAATTGGTTCAGACAAGTGTGCGCACATGGTAGCTTTGATAACACTAACCAATGGGAAAGACGGCACTTTTGACCCAAAATAGCCTTTTCTGAGGGCACAAATGTGCAATATGGACGACTGTGCAGTGGGTAGGTGAGAGTTAACCAGAAGGGAAGAATGTCGATCACATTTTATAGGTCGATAATAACAGACTTTAGACAGTAAAATTGTGCCGGGGATAGTCAACCAATCCTAGTTGATCACCATGCTCACTAGTCGGAAGGATCCAAAATCTGAGGAATTGGCGTTTTCGTACCCAGAAGAGGAGCATTACTGCTGCCACGATGAAGGGAGCCATTACGACCACGGTGATTGGGACTCCATAGGTGGGACTCACTGGACCGTTGTCAAAGCAAAACGCAAAATGAGACGACTGTGAGATGCCAATGTTGCCCAGGACGGTAACTAATTCGTAAAGCTACTTGATACTATTTCTTTGGTAGAGGAGCTTTGTTTCAGGTTCGTATTTTATCCCAAAAAGTTAATAAAAAATACTTAAGATTCATATTATTCTGTCTCCAACCATCCATTTCATTTTGGATAAAACTAGATATTGCAAGATTTTATAATGAAACAGTGGAAATTCACTGGTATCCAACTGACTGTGTTAAAAATAAGCAATGAAATACAGTAGTATTAGACAGAAAGACTATTCAAATTCTCTCTTCTGAGGGAGAAGGGGAAGAGTAGGTGATCTGATGCGGGTTGAATAGATGAATGAAAGAACGAGGATTAGTTTGGCGCCTAGGCATCGTATTTTGGATACTGTGAGGAGACCAATTGGAGGGCATCCGACGCCTCTGACGTGGCAACCCACTCCTTTTTCGCTTGATAGCGACGACAATAGAAGAGACCCACGAAGGTGGCGAATATTATTGGGAGGATAATCAAACAGCCCAGTAGGAGGCCGCTCATGAAGCTATCTGGAAGATTGAAAAGTCCTACCGTTTTAGTTCATCGTCTCGGGATGAATTTGCATGGAGCTGGTCTGTGCTGATGCGTGCATAATGCAAAATACAAAATTTTTTTGTGGTCGGGTGGGGTGATTCATCTGTACTGTCTTGCCTACTGTTTGCTTCCTTCACTCAAGATTCGGCTACCTATCTTCCATAACAACTTTTAAAAATCTTGAAATCTTGTTATGCAATGGGCCAATTGCGTACCTCATTCTCCGTTTTGTTAACGGTCTACTTAGGGTCCACCCCATGCGGCCTAGCCTCTGGACCATATCACTAACCTTGAGCTCTACTGCACGTCCAAGACATTATTCGGCTCAAGCATTATTATTTCTTCGTGCTCAAGGAAGTCTTAGGGCACTGCATTGGTGGCGACGGAAAGCGAACCTGAACCCAAAGGGCAACTACCGCCAGGAGGCTGCGAATGGGAGAACCCGTGACGGCACCCAACAGGAAGACTTCGACAACTACCTTGGTCCCGTGATCTGCAGGGAAGCCGTTATCACCTCATGCAATCTTAGCTGTGAACTATCTGGAAAAGTTCCCTATGGAGCTGTCTACTCTATCTGGATGAAGGTGTCAAGCATGTGAACACGCGATACCTCCGCTACTTCTGCTAGCTGGCTAGTGTCCAGGTAGAAATGGCTGGGCGGTACTGAAGTAAGAACAAGGTGGCAGCGAGGAATTGACTTGAAGCCCCATCCCCCCAGGCGCATGATAAACCTCGCTCATTGTTAGACGGCCAGAGCAGGACACGCGTGATGGCCAGCACATTTCTTCATTCCCCCAATACAGTTCCCCTACATGAAGAAACTGTAGATCCAGTAAAAGCGACAAAAAAATCATATATCTCCTCATCTGCATCGTGATTCGGCGACTGCTCCGGTTGGTCCGTGGATGTTTTTCTCGCAACACCGATTACGATGTTGTGGCTTTCTTGGGAGGTGAACTAAGGGAGAGCACTGGGACTACTTAGGGGCTCCACCGGAGAGCCTGGCCTCCAGATCAAGCTAGTCTTTGTCTAGCCCTTCTGTACGTCGACGATACATATTCTCTCGTTTCCATGTAAGTTTCAAGATGCTGTAGGAGCTACAAGTGACTGGGTTTACTCTATGAGCCCGTTTTTGTCGTGCTTATCTTAATTTTAAGTGGCTTTAAAAAATATTGCCTCCTTGGCTGATTCGAGAGCTTTTGGAAAACATTTCCATGAATAAGTTCTTTAATTGTTTGCTACTAATTAGAGCACTTGTTGGTAATACTGGAGGTCTTTATCTCCTTTCAATCTGTCAACACACAGAATGTTGGAATGATTCAAGGAGACGTTTGAGCCTCTTGCAATCATGTTGAGCTGAGTAACGACTACTTAGAAATCCGAATCCCTGGCAGCATGGAATGTACATTTGACACTGAAAACTCACGGTAGCACTCTCGACCGGGCAGGAGTCTCCCCGCCACAAAACCGTCTGTGAAGAATCTGTTGCATTCACAGGTGTAAGTCACCCCGTCCCAGATGCAACTCGCTGACGGTGAACAGTCGTGTTTGTTTGCCTTGCAGACGTCAAAGTCTAGACAGAAATTGTGGACAATAGATCTCAAGCCAAAGATTATGGAATCAGGAGAGGCCTTGGAAGGAGTAGAAGGACGTACTGGTAATGGAGATGGTCTCATCGGAGTCGAAGTCAATGTTAATTGGAGACAGTTCGAGGTGCCGTTCCACCTCCACTCCTTGAAAGACTTTGGGATTATTACCAGGGTCGAATTTGAGCATCAGAGTAACCCTAATTCCCTCCTGATTATCCACACGAACCTTCTCAAAATCCTGAATGTCACAGTCGACAAAACCGGTCGCGATGGTGGGATTGGAGCCCCGTATCATGGAGGCTGTTAACTAGGTAGGTAAAAGTAGTAGTGCTTGAAGGTCGTCTTGACCGGAAACAGTTCCAGGCAAAGGTCATGGGGTGAGATTAACATTGCCTTGGTGCGTGTACCGACTTGTGAAAGGTGGAAATAACGAGTCTCACTTGATTGCAAGCAGCAATGCTGATGGCCGTCTTTGATTTGTTCTGCTCTTCCCACTCCACCAGATTCCCATCCGTATAGAGGTTCATCGTGAGTGAAATCCACACCGCAACTGAACACAAAACAAACTCGTTTGAGTATTTCCATCATTTACAAGCTCATCAACGATTGTGCGAGACTTTGACTGCATTAACTTGCGAGAGTAATACCTCCACGCACACAATAGGGTGTTGAAAAACACCGCTTAATCAATTTTTGGTAACCAAGATAGATTGATGGTGGATTTAATTGCTCAAACACAATTAGGTGTACTGATAAAATCGCAGAGAGAGGAGGCGATGACGTACCTCGGGAGCAATTCTTGCCAACATAATTTTCGGAACAGACACAAGTGGTGCTGTCGGGACCTTGTTCGCAAATTCCGCCATTTTCACACTGATCCTTGGAGCACTCGGTAGGAAGTTTGACTAATTCTGAAGGAAGGCAAGTCAAATGTCATAATTAGTCAGTCATACACTTTTCCTCCTACAATTCTCCTAATGACTTACCCACTTCGCAGAACTCGCCGGTGTGATCTGGTGGACAGAAGCAACTAGCCTTGCCGTCGGGAGGGTCAAGGCACACGCTCCTGCCTTGACACTTTAGGCAGATGACACGATTCTCCTGTGGTTTGGGTGCGACCAACGCCTCTGCCTTATCTGGCACCTGACCCATCCCGCTCCCCTCCATCGCTGACTCCACCTGAGTTTCATTTGCCTTCAGATCCTCTTCCCTGGTAATCGTTACCAACGCCATGATGAAAATCCAAGTCAATGCTGCTGATTAGAAGGGAGGAAATCTGTGACTTTATGGAACCCATCGCATGTTCGAGCTCAGCCTTCAAAATGCTTGGAGCCATCGGGTTAGGGGGAGGAGGGGAAGGAAGTATGAAAAGCCGATGCACACTTACGTAATCGCAAGAAGCGAGGAAGTTGATGCAAAGGTGGCAAGGTCATGCCAGACTCCTTGAATACCGAGACGGAGAGTGTTCTTGCCTGATTTAGTGCCTATTGATTGCAATGCCTCTGCTGGTGCTGTTTCCGCTGCCATCGGTGATTGGTGCTGCACGCTGTTTGGTTGAGACAGGTGGGTATGGATGTGTGTGTGTGTGTGCGCATCACTAACAAGTTTTTGCATGAGCACTGCACACATCTATTATGGAGAATCGGTGAGCTAAAATTAACCAATGTTTATCGAATAGACTGAAATAATGAAGCGAAGTACCGCTAAGAGGATTTTTATAGCCGAGATGTCGCTATGAGGGCTGAAACACGCATGGCAGTAGATTTGGTACCACCATTGCACTCCATCCATGACAGCTCCATTATAACGAAATAAAAAAGGAACATTATGTTCATAGTCTTTAGCGTGCCTACAAGAGGAGAGTGACCTATAAAATACTCCTAACGCATGACCAAAGTAATGCATTGGATATTAAGGCAAAAGGCACAAGCTCAACAAATACTTTGCATCATAGCTTTCCAGTTAAGGCTATAACATCTCAGCTCCTCCTTATGGTGATGTGATGCATCAATTATTTGTTCAACTCCCAACTATGGTCAAGGATTGCTCAATGACTTGTACGAGTGGCCTGGCCTAGCCCTCAGCTCCTCCCTGTGCCACAAATCATTTCCATATACACTCATATGTGTGTTGTTATTAGTTGATAGTTTGCTTGACCCTTAATTGCACTCCCATCTTAACCTCTTCCGCAGATCGACTACATTTACTTTGCCTTAATATTGTCTTCTTTCGCACTTAGAAAGGTCTCAGGACGTTGCAATTACAATGAAATATTCTATTTTTAATTATTCGCTACGAATTCTAAGCAAACCATATGTGCTACAATAAACAGTATGATATCTAAAAAGCAATAGTCACATAGGTCCAAAGTTTTTATGTAATTCTACAGCAGGGGTCCGAATGTTTTGGCTGATCAGAAAAAGTGATTTAAATACTTCTAATAAGCGCTTCTGATTTAGCAAGATCAAGTCAAATACTGTTTCAAGCCAGTGTTTGACTTATACTAATATTAGCATTAATGTCTTGCGGTGACCTTGGATGCTTGTTATTACCCATCGGTGGAGGAACGCTCACATCAAGTCTGGGTGTTGACGCGTAAGGGTCCCTGCCTTTCTTTATATGAACCCTGCATTTTCTAACTTCTTCGGACGTGTTGTGGGTTCGCTTAAGGTGACTATACTCTGGATTTCCTTATTTAGCTCCACATAGATTTCGTACAAATCCTTATCACTGGAATGTAGCATATTGGGTACTCCCCCCGTTGTTTGTCCATTCTTGTGTTATTTTTTTGTTAATTCCGCCTCTACCGTTTTATTAAAGCGCCATAAAGTGGGTTTGATCCTGGGCACTTCTAACAGGTTTTGCTTGAAGTCCTGTGTGGTTTTGATTCCCTGGTGCTGTTCCATTTTAAGCGGCTTGCCCCCATTTTGCTGAAAATTGCACTGGTGTGCCATTGTTTAGCTTTGCTTTCGAGTTTACTTTGTTTTTAATGTTAATTGGTGAAATTCCAAGGGCGAGTTCGTGGAGATGCATTTGACAGCGACCAAAGCTCCGTCGGAGGAGATGTCCCTGACGAATCGCGCCTTCATTAACAGTCGGGAATACGCTGATGTGCTGCGCTACAGCACTCTCCACACTGGTGTGGCATCCTACGTCTTCCGTGTGGACCCCAGTGATAAGGTGCCCCCGGGTAAAATTGGTTTTGGGTTGACTCAGGTAGATTCCACTTTTGTCTTATTCCCCCCATAGCGCAAATGGGCGAATATTTCGCTTGACCAGACGCTCAGCCTTGATCCATGCAAAATCTCTCCGGACACCTACCTCAGTCTGGCCCACTTCACGGTTGAAATGTATGGCAAGAAACCGTAGGTCCCGTCGTTTTGTTTAATCACAGCTCTTGCTGATGCCGTTTAGGGGACCGCGGGATCCCATAAACTCGGACATTCTCTCCCAACGGTTTTCTGTGCACATGGGTGATCTTCCTCTAACTGTTGGACAACCTCTCCTCTTCAGATTCGACCAACTCCTTCTCTCCGTTGTTGTTAAGTCACTCTCGGGTGTGTTTTAATTTTTGGAGGTGCAAAGAGAGGACTTAATCGTTTTCGTTTGCCTCGATACAGGATTTTCGAACATCTGGTCACTAATCCAAAGTAGGCAACCCTATGTTAAACTGGGCTCGATATATTCCACTCAGCCAGAAACACTTTCTACAGTCAGGCTTGATTTATTTCCTTCCATTGATTTAGTAAGTAGAAATGCGCTTTGCAAGGTCATTTACAAAGTGTAGGAGCTTGGAATTTGGCCCAGCTCAATAGTTTTGCATGTGCTGATTTGGTACGATTATCTGCACTCCCAGAATCACTAGATAGCTAAATATTAGGGGGTCTTACGAAACCATAACTCTACCTCAGATGATTTTACATGATTAACCCTTTTAGTGCATACCGTTGGTTGGGTCAGATCATTCCCACCAATTTCTTTTTTGCCTATGCAAAACCTGTCGTCTTGAACCGTCCTTAATTCTCCTTACTTGTACCACAGAAGAGGTAGCCCGCTTTATGCAGTGCAGGCTTTAGGCGCAATTCTACATCTCATCGCCCGCCTCCAAATTATCAGAAGTTCACTTTGTTGGAATGAGATTTATTGGTTTTGCTGAATTAAGATGTTCGTTCATGCGACTTTTCAAGCAGCTTTTGTGTGTAGACATCGAGGTCTCTCGATTAACTCCCACGCGGTAAGTACTGCAGAGAAATACCTTATTTATGTAGCATCAAAAGCAGTTTTATTTGCAAAGTAGTACTTTTCTTCAGGTAAGGAATTGATCGGCTGAAACGTTCGTGAGATTTCGTATGATATAGATCCATCAATTGATACTATGATGCTCGAATCAAACGAGCCATTAAGTGTCTGAGAGATTCGTCCTCATTCCAAGGTTATCTTCTCCATTCTCTTAAGAGCTAGCTATATTTTTGTTTAAGCTTCGCCTTTCAAGGAGGTAGCATTTTTATCTGCACTTACTCATAGACACTTAGCTCGTCAAGTTTATTATCAAAAGTACTTCTCAAACGAATTAAGGAAATAAGCAACTGGATACACAGCGATCGCTGCTCCGAGGAGGCAAATTAAGCCCTTCCTTAACAGCTAGCATTAATCTTCGTATATTGGAAGGGAGACTGTTGGAGCCCCTTAATTTGGGTCTTCTTTGCTAGCAAATTAATATTTATGCTGCACCACTTCTCCTGTTAGCTCTGACTTGGAGCATTTCTTCTTCCTTGTGGTGAGTTCAGCCCACCATTTCTACTGCCACAAATTCCGTTTTGCAAGGAAAGCGTTTTTATAAACTTTTTAACAAACTTGATAACTGATAGTGCATAAAATTTGTCTGAGGAATGGACCTTTAAGGCTTAAGCAACATTCTTGGCCTTCTAACGGTCAAGAGATGGTTGGTGTATTTTTCGTGGCCTGGAGGTTTGGCAGTAAGATGATTTCTGTTCCAGTGCTTCCTATTAGATTGAAGGGCGGTCTGATCAAAAGCCTGATCAAAATGCGGTCTGTAAGATGACTGACCTGCCTTTCCCTGCCCTAGCAATTCTGCTCAATTGGTTGCATCTGACATTCGTCAGTGGCAAGCGACTGATTTGGTTCATTTGAGGTCATTGCGTTTCTTGATGAGTGTGTTCTCTCCTCGAACTTGGCAAGTTGGAAATTTCAAAAGAAAACGAATTCTCCCTCGGTTAGTGTTCACGTGGTGCATCCGAAGCAGGTTCGGTTACCCAGTTTTCCTCCTTTCGGAACCATGATCCCTCAAATCGGCACATGTTGTATGGTTTTCAAGACGGGACTCGTTGTAGAGAAGACATGAAGACCCTGTTGCCGATTTCATTGACTCGAAAGTGCAGTACTGAAGAGAACACGGCTTCTCACCTACCTGCATAAGTTTTGTTGTGTGTATTAGCACTAGTCAGCATCCTTTCTTACCCTCCCTGCGGTTCACTTGGGCTAAATAAGGCATCTATCTGTTCCATCAGATCCCTCTGACTAACCTGCGATGGAAGCTCATCGCTTCTTCCCCATCCTTCTCCATAATTCCTCTCTTCTCAGAATGAGCAGCAGTAGCAGCGAACGTTGTTCTCGGTTAATAATTGTCGTAGTTTGTACCGTTTGGCTGATGTCAAAGGTTGTTATTTTCTCACGGGTTTGCTTTTTCGTTCAATAAGTAGTGGTGTCACTCAAGTAGGATTAATTGGTTGTTATTGTCACAAAAGGGGTAGCTCAGATGTGACCTGCCATTTCTTTCGAAGCAAGGTATGCATTGAGTAGCGCCGCTTAACTTTCCTGAAGACGAAAAAAGACAATGCGTAATCTCCAAGTCCGAAGAGGATTTGGGTTACCGACATGGTCCGGAAGCCAGACCATCCAGAGGAGGTAAAATAGTGGAGCCTTTCTGTGACTCGTTGCCAAAATTGGAGGTTAAAGAAACAATTAAAGTGTCACACAGCCTCTCTCCTCTTTTGAGTGCCTTCTTTGGCGCTCCACATTGTAAACCTGCGTTAGCTATTACACGCGCCAACCGTGTTGGGCGTTGAATTTTTAATCAACCGAGAGGATTCTTGACTGCAACGCCACTGATCTCTTGGGGAACCGTCTTGTGTCAATTGCTATTCGTACGAGCACTGGCCTAAAAGCAGAGTCATGTAACAACGTCCAGGAATTATCCTAGTTGTGTGGAGGCAGGGCTTCGCGTCTAGTCCTTCTTGCCACTTCATTCTCACCTCAGTGCTACCCGGCCATTTCTGTCAGGTTTCTACCCGACTAGTAGAGAGGTGGGTGACGGTGTCGCGTATTTACACTAATTGATATCTTCTTCCGTCTGAGATTGACAGCTCCGTAATGAACTTTAGTTAGTGTCACTTTGATTGTTAGTAGCATGACTTCAGTCTACGGGATCGGAGTAGTTGCCAGAGGTAGGCATCCTCACAGTTTTGCCTTGCATTCACTTCGTACGCCCCACTAAGGCCTATCCCCCAGCAGAAAAGATCGGGATAGTTGCCTTTTGGGATTGGGTTCGCTTTCCGCTCCCACCAATGTAGTGCAGCGCGGTTTCCCTGAAGACGAAAGAAGGCACACTACCCGGGTAGGAGGGCTTGGGGGCTACTGGCACGGTCCCGGGGACCGGCCAGCCCACATGGCAATGGTTACCAACACCGAGTCTAAACAAATAACTGGAGTTTTGCAGTTAAATAAAAGCTACTTAGCTTATTTTAGATTCTTTTTAAATTAACCCTTCGATTTTGGAAGCTACTCTCGCATGCAGCGACCGCTTAGAATATTCTATAACTAGTGCGCATTCAAAAGCGCTCTCTGTTTTTTTTTCACCGCTCACTCTATTTCTCAGCCCTTTCATTATCACTTTATTTGCCAAGCAACTGTGAAAACAAAGTTCAGTCACGAAATTTTGCCTGTCCTTAGTGATGACACACCAAACAGAGCAACATTTTGGCTTTTCACAAATGTTTGGGGCCCTGGTGGGATGAAATTGATACTGGCTCATCAGGGAGGTCTTCTCTAGAGTGGAGTTCCGGTGAATGGTTTAGCTTACTTCTGGTGGAAGGGACTGGGAATCAAGACCGGCATAGATGGAATCTTGAATCTATCAGATGGTTAGATAGGCACTGCGGTATCCGCACTGTGTCTTCCCCAATCATTTACACTTCTGAATCATCCTTTTCCTTCGGAGTTTAAGCTATGCCAGCTTATTTCCCACTGCAATTTTTGCCACTCTAATTACTGAACTTGCTGGGTGAACTTGCAACAGGATCTTTTGCTTACTGAAGGTGCGTGGAACGATGTCTTGACACTCGTTCTTGAATAGGTCTACATTTACGTCGCCTTATGCAATTAAGAGTTCGGACTACTCCAGCGCTTTCTTGTCTTGCAGCGATCTCCCTGAAGGAGGGGGACAAGAAGTGTCAGTTTGGTCTACTGACGGGCAACACGATAATTACGTGGGAGCGTGCTCCCGAGTGTACCCTCCTCTTCATCGGCAAGGCAATGCACGGTGACGGTGGTGGCATTGGTGGTGGCATGAGCATCATCAATCCTAATTGGGACTTTGCTCAAATGGGCATCGGAGGTTTGGATAAGGAGTTCTCTGAAATCTTCCGTCGCACTTTCGCCTCCCGCATGTTCCCGCCCGAGGTCTCACAACAACTCGGTAAGCGGCTGCTTAGCTGGTGACTCTTATTTCATGCCGACAGTTAATTATGCTCAATCTCTTGTTGCATCTGGACCTAGAGGCAGTTTAGCGGTTTATCAAAGTATACGCATTGATGATAGCCATTTTTTGCAGCCCTTAATGGGCGTAGTTAAATTGAGTCGAGATTTTCCATGTAAAATTCTACGTGGCTACTGATTCGTGGACACCTTACCTGCATCTGTCTTGTAAGGCATGAAACACGTGCGAGGTATTCTGCTCTACGGCCCACCGGGCACGGGTAAGACACTGATGGCGCGACAGATCGGGAAGATGTTGAATGCGCGGGAGCCCAAGATCGTCAATGGACCATCCATCCTGGACAAGTACGTCGGAGAGTCGGAAGCCAATATACGAAAACTTTTTGCAGATGCGGAGGAAGAAGAGAAACGACTGGGACCCCACTCCGCCCTCCACATCATCATTTTCGATGAGATTGATGCCATCTGCAAGACCAGGGGCTCTGTTGTGAGTCACCATCCCCATTTTTGTTGTTTCATCAGGTCACAGATCGGTTGGGAGACTAGCAGTGTGGCATGATGTCCGGAGTTGTAGAGTCAAACATAGACTGACTTGGCTACATAGGTCCTCTAGAACTTTTCCCTCTTACTGAATAGATAACGTTCTTGGCTGACTACGCACTCTCTCCTTATTTTGAACAGAAAATATTTTGTCGGAGTCATTATGAGCGTCTGTGCTAGGTTTGAAGCTTCCATGGTAATTTCAATGATCCACTCTGTCCAGGTCTCAGGCGCAGGGGTTCACGACACGGTAGTGAATCAACTACTCACCAAGCTGGATGGTGTGGATCAGCTTAACAACATCCTTGTCATTGGCATGACAAATCGACGCGATATGATCGACGAGGCTCTCCTTCGACCCGGTCGTCTTGAGGCACGTAAAAATACTAAGAAGCCTCTTTTGATCAACTGTGTGTTACTGACTACACTTTTCATTGAGTACAGATGCAGTTGGAGATCTCACTACCGGATGAGGAGGGCCGTCTACAGATTCTCAAGATCCACACGGCCAAAATGGCCGCCTCAAAAAAGCTCAGTACCGATGTGAACCTGAAGGAGCTAGCAGCCCGGACGAAGAACTTTAGCGGTGCGGAAATCGAGGGTCTCTGTCGGGCTGCCGCCTTCACTGCTATGTACCAATTTGTGAAGGTAATTCAGTTATGAGTGACCAACTCTTTTGAACTCATTCCAACTAAGTCTTTTGGTAAATTGAAGGCTTTGTTTGCTGATAACATGCGTAACTACTCCACGACTGTTGAAATGGATCCTGATTTTCAAGCCAGTTTGCTAGTCTCTAGTCTCCTGGACCAGGTTGTTCGGCAGGCTTCCCAACCATCCCCTTTTCGAAGGCCAATTTCCCAATCCGTTCGGATATTTATGTGGGAATGACGGCGCTTTTGGGCGTTGCCACTTCCTGTTCCACTCTCTCTCTATATATCGTTCTCTCCATGGTTATTTCATTCCCAGTTGCTGTTAGCCTTCCTTACAGTTGCCATAGATTATGACTCAAAACTATGATGGCTTCAATTTAACTCGAAGAAGGGGTGAAAAAGACTACTAACACACCTTAAATGCATGCTCATTTGAATGTATTCTGCTCTCACAATGAAGTAGATGAACCCATTCACACACCCAATACTTGGCATGCCGCTGGAGTTATCATTAAACCCCTCCTGTTAACTCCTGGCGATCATTTTTCTGGTCATTTTATCGTCTCTAAAATGGTATTACTCTCTGGTAGCCCATAAATGGTTGACTGAATGACCATCCTCAAGGGGAAACACTTTAATTTGCAGCCCTCAGGCAAGGAGAAGATTGATCCAGACGCCTTTGAAAAGCTCCTCGTTAAGCGCTCCGACTTCATGTATGCCCTTGAGAACGACATCAAACCGGTGAGTCCTTCTGCATTTCTGTTGACGTTAGACTATTAGCTATGCAAATGTCAAAGTGTGGGCTAGTGCTGACATGTGTGCATCCTCTGACACCCAATTTATGCTGACTGTCTTCAGATGTTTGGCACAGCCGAAGAGGAGTTGGCGTACTACGCGCCGCGTGGTCTCATGAACTGGGGCGAGCCAGTGACGCGTGCTCTCGCCATGGGCGAGTTGGCAGTGCGTGCAGCGGGTGGCGGTGGCGGTGGCGTTGGAGGTGGTGCGAGTTCAGCGCCCGAAACCCATCGACCGGTTACGCTGCTACTGGAGGGCGCGCCAAAGGCGGGCAAAACAGCGCTTGCGGTGGAGATCGCGCGTCGTTCTGGTTTCCCCTTCGTTAAGATAGTAACCTCTCACAAGATGATCGGCTACACGGAGACTGCTAAGTGTATGGCCATCAAAAAGGTGGGTGAGTGAGTGGGTGTTTCTCAACGCCTCTTCAGCCCAATGCCACTTTTAATTGTTCCCTAGAGATTTAAAGTTTCCCATTCAAGGATGTTGGCAATGTTTTTTGGACGTCATTCCTATGTGAACTTCTCAGCACTGTTCACCTTCAGCATTGCGTTAAGTTGCAAATATTTCAGACAATTGGGCTTTAATTTTCGGTTACTTTTTTCGAAAGCCTTTTGAGGCATTCACAGCTCCATCCTTCGGATGATTTATGGCGATTTGGTGTGCTTTAGGGCAACAGTGATGATTCATATTAATTTCAGACCTACGAGTAGATTGCGGCAGCAGGAACTTATTAGAACGTTAAAATATGCTTCTATCATCAGAACTGCTATGAAATACGTAATGTCGCCTCACTTCTTGACATAAGTGAAGCTTGTAACTTATAACACACCAAGTCAAATGTGCCCAGTGTTTTTTTCCCGCGTTCAATATGCGACGGTACCTTCTTCTCCTTCCTTCGCCTTGAAATTAGGTGGGTTTTGAGCTTTCCTTACAGTATTGGTGCTTATGTTCACAAAAATGTGGTACCAGCTACATCTCGTTTGAAGATTGCTATGCAATGCCCTGTGACTTCCTTGAAGACGAAAGCAGAAACTCTGCTCGAACAGAGTATGCATTGTCTACTGGCTTAGATTGAAGGCCAGGCTGCTCGGTGTGGGCACAACGGCGGGGCCTTTGAATGGTCCATGACCAGAACCGAGGGTTATACAAATAGCTGGCATATTGCATAGCCCCTTTCTCTTTTGAACGTCGTTCTCGGTGCTCCTCTTGCGTCAGCCTTCGTAAGAGTGACCCCTTCTGACAATTCTACTGGACCTGAAGTTTTGACCTGTGTGGGAACTGTCCTTTGCTAGTTTCAGGAATACTAGTCTAAATATGGATTCGTATAACAAAGGATGAGGCTTGACATGTTTCCGAGGGGCTAAGGTTCCGCCTCTCTATTCCACCTTGCCACTGCTGCCCTATCATAGCTACTGGATCCTATACAGCTAGTAGAGAGGTGGAGGTATGACAGACAGCTCCACAGAGAATTTTCTCAGATAATTTACGACCTATTGTGATTTCCTGTGTTAATGGCTTTCATGCGGATCACTGGACTGGGGCAGTTGCTGGAGGGTCGTTACATATACTCCCCATCCGCTGTATAAGAGTTCATCACCCAGCGGCTAATGTCAGGATAGTTGCGATTTAAGCTCGGGTGTGCTTTCCACTATCACCAATTCAGCTTCCCAAGACTTTTCTGAAGGCAGAGTATGCATTGCTGACCCTGAGATGGGATTAGGGCGGAGGTGCATTGGCGGAGCCTCTCGGTGGCCCTTTACTAAGACAGAATTAAACAGCCAATTAACTGCTGAAATTAGAGCTTTTATTCCTTGAATCTTATTAGTACACATTTCTTGCCTACTTGATGATAGGTAGTGCGGTTTCGACTATTTACTTCCATCTGCTAGCTTTCTTTTTGCGGCAGCGTTTGCATTCTCACCTTTCATTTCCAAAAATGCCGTTTTGCAGTCACACGTGCAGATGCGTACCACTGTGAGATCGAGAATCAATCGCTCCCTCGACCAATAGCGCACTGCAATCTCTCCTCTCCCTCCTCCACTCCCTCTCATGATCTGACAAAAACGGTTTCCTGAGCATGTGCGTGTCTCCCTTGCTGCTACTCTCCCATCCACTTTCACGTAACTCAACTTCACCCACCGATGACATGAGGCTTTGAGGGTTGGGGAGTGGAAGGAGGTCGTTTGTTTGACATTATGAGTTATATTATCTGTAAGCTGGTTCCTATTTAATGGCTCCTGGACTTTTGGTGAAATCTGTGGTCTTTTTAGTCTTCTTCATCCCGCCGAACTGTTGTTGACACTCTCCCTTCTAGCATTCATCCAATTCACGTAACGAGACCTATCCAGCCATCTCCCTTACCTTTCTCCTAACCATCTCAGCTGGAATCTCTCTTGCTTGTAAGTAATGTAGAAGTTGTCTCTCCTACGCGTTGGGTTCATCTATCAGCACAACTTTTCCACGTAGTCGCAGTTTCCTCAAAGTATCCCTGAAAGAAGTTTTCGAACGATAGTCGTCATCTACTGCATGTGCAGTTGAAAGGTCCCAGTTCATAGGAATTCACCGTTGCATAGTAAAGCTGCCTAGTCAGTTCTATCAGGGATCCAATGAGAGTTCGCAGAGCGGTGGATTAGGTGTCTCCCGTCCTCTCAATTAGCATCTTCATGTATGTAGTGTGGACAGCTTCGTGGTGAACTTTTCCAGATGGTTCGTGACTAATACCGTTCCAGTTGTTAATAGCTTTTCCACCGAAGGTAGGCATCATTTTCTCCTTCTGTCACACTAAGGCTCATCACCCAATAGTTGAAATCAGGACAGTCGGTCTTCGAGATAGGATTCGCTTTCCACACCTCCGAGGCATAATCCTGGGTCTAGGGGGCTACCAGCGCGACCTGCAAGCCAGCCAGGCCGGCGGGAGTGCGGCTGCGGAGCCCCTAATTAACGAAAGCTAAAGTATTGCACAATTTTGCTATTTTTCCCAGTTCTAGCAAGCCTATCCCCTATCCTGATGGCAAAAACCTAGAACTGCCAAAGTCCAGTGCCAGATTCTCTGTCAATGCAAAATACTTTTTACAAACTGGCACGCAATATTTGTTTTGATAACATTCTCTTTTGGCACATATAAAACGCTCATAGTGTGGAGTGAACGGAGGCGTGGAAAAGTTGTTTCTGGTAATTACCAAGTGCAATTAATGATTGAAGGCTCTCAGAGGCCACGACGCTCACTCTGTGTCACACCCTCAAAGCGCGAGCGCATGCTCTGCAGCTGTGGCGTTCCACCTCATGTCGCTCCCTACTTTACTTTGCGTGTTTGGTGTGAGAGCGATATAAAAGTCGCATTTCACCCTGCTTTAAAATACCGCTTCCATCCAGGAAAAGAGGTGAAACCTATCTGCGGTGAAGTTAAGTGATAGGAGTCAGAAATTCATCTTTGTTTCACTGCTTTGATACATTGCGACGATAGATTGGCCTACCGAATCATCCCGAGACTTCCTGGAGGACGAAGGAATGTGTATTGCTGACGTGCATGGTTCTAAGGCCAGGCTGCCTTGTGGAAGTACAATCGTGGTGCTGCATAACCAAGGCGGAGGGACAAAAATTAAGGCATTAGATACCTCTCCGGCACTTCCCTTGGTCAATCTCCCATGTCAGTTGGTGCTGTGAGAAGGCCACCAACGAGTCAACCCTGAGAGTACTTGACCTTAGCCTCACTGGGTTCTCTTACCAATCCTACCGGACTGTGATGGGGTGGTGGGGCAATATACTGGTCATCAGGCGTGTCTGTCGCTGGACAGAGGCACACTGGCCTAAAAGCAGAATCGAATAGCAAAGGGCGGGGTGGTGTCCTTTCCTCCTTGGCGTTCTGCTCCCGCTTCAGCACTACCAACATTATATCGCAGTTCACTGTGTCAATTGTTGTCCTTCCCTTCCTCCCTTTTGTAGATCTTTGACGATGCGGCCAAGTCGCCGATGAGTGTAGTGATTGTGGACAACATTGAGGGCCTCATTGAATACAACCCGGTGGGGCCGCGCTTCTCGAACTACATGGTTCAGGCTCTCAAAGATCTTGTCTCACAACCTCTGCCATCGGTAAGGCGTTCTCATTTCTCTGTCCTGTTATCGCATTGCTTCATAATTACCATTTGCCAAGGCTCGCTCGGGACGGTTTTGCTTCCGCTTATTGACCTCGACCTCATAGTGAGCTCTAGCCCACTTAACGTGCATTTATGCATGACATTACATCCCAGCGTGTTGAAGACTTGGCCTTAAAAGGCGAGCCTCCGGAAATTCTAGCTATTAATGGAAGTCAGATTTGTCATTGTCCTTTTGGAGTAGGCTCGTCTGTTGTTACCACTAGTGTGGTGGCTGAGTTGTCGTCTGAGGACGGAACAAAGCATTACTAGCTTTGTGAAATCAAGTTTAAGCTGTACGGATCTAGAAGTTGGTTTTTCATCAATCTATGACGAGACTAGCTACACAGGACTCCACTTTATCACTAGCAGGGCAAATGTTATCCCTCTGGCTTATTGCTATGACTCCTAGGGCCGGAAAATGTTAGTACTAGCAACGACAAGCATGCGTGAGGCTATGGAGGAGCAGCAGCTGACACGCGCCTTCGCTTGGCACCTTCATGTTGGCATGATGTCGACGCCAGAGCACATCCTCTCAGCGTTGGAGGAGGATCAACGATTTGCGCCTCAGGAGTGCCGTGCCATCGAACAGAACCTCATCCATCGCAAGTCAGTCTACTTCCTTTGTTCACTGAATGTAATCTCTTGTCGATTTACTGCGTTTGCAGTCATTGAGTTTAGTACAATCCTACCAGGTATCCTGGAAGCCGGGCCTATTGCCCGAACGCCTTGAGAATCGTTTTGTCATCAATAATAGGCGTTATTCTATTGTTGACTTTGAATTTGAGAATCCTTCCCTCCACTAATAGATTGAGTGTTAAGGGTTGGAGAAGTTCATGTGCCCTCTGTTTTTCACTTTCACTCAGACAAACCGACCCATCGTTCAACCTCTGTGTTGGAATCAAACATCTCATCGATCTTCTTGACCTTGTCACACAGGTCAGTTCCTCATTCATTACCAATGTAAACTTTGTGTACCATTTAAATTCCTACTTTTGAGTTGCTCATCGACTTTCCCCTCGCAGATGGAGCCGGATCACAGGGTGTCGGCATTCCTATCAAAACTGGAGGACGATAATCTCGTTTAGATGTAACTTACTCGCCCCCCCCCTTTCTGTCCACTCTTTTTCCAGCCCATTCCGCTCTTCTACTTATACTTTTTAAGTAGGCTATTTATTTCCTGCTTGTAGACCACCTTTACAATACTGCCAATTAACTTTATTCCTCCTGACACATTCCACTGTTGTTCGTGAGCGCAAGCAAGGGCAGTAATAGATCTTAATCCTGGTGCTGTGCTGACCTTAAACTTCCTGTCAATTTCATTGGGTTACAGGAGGAGCAGTTCACTACTGCAAGAGGACATGTGAATTTGGTGGGTTCTCGTGTGTTCTGCTATGCCAAATGGAATAGTAAACTTAATGGCATCACAATTAGTCGTTCCCATGTTCCCATTACAGTGGCTTATGTGCATCTGCGTTCAAAGTACGTAGTTAAAATGATGCTTATGCCTTTTTTCAATGATCTGAGTTCCACCAAATTTGGCTTGTAGCCATACTTAGCTAGACAGTTGGATCCGTTTTGGTGGTTCCAATCGTGGAACACCTTTATGTCAAACATCCACTTCTGTACCTGGTTTCATGCACAATCTTAAAATGAATAAAAAAGTGGAGCTCTTCTGCGAAAGTACAACACAATGACTGAGACGTCAATTTTGCGCATGATTGGTGCTTTGCGCAGCCGATTTTCTTAAACACGCGCCTTTACTCGATGTAATGGAAAAGACGGTGAAGTCTAACTGTGCCCATCTAGTGCAATTCCGGCCAATCAGATCATGATTTGAGCGAACCAATGGCTTTGATGACCCCCCTCCTCTACCACCTCCTAATTGGCTAACGGAAAGCTTACCATGGAATAAATTACTTCTAATAGGTTATACTTTTTTTTGATTCGGCAAATACATGATGACGAAACGAATCGTCGAAAAGGAAAAAAGGCATAAATGTGCGCGGATAGGTAGATAGGAGGATAGAGATAAATGAAGGCGATAAATCTGCTAAATGAACCAATGAGTAACGGCCAGGGAGGCGGGGCGAACGGTAGAGCACGCAGCACTCTAATTTCCAGTAAGTTCTGCAAAAGTCTGTTCCAACTCCTCGGCAAGGGCCTTGTACTTCTCCTTCTCCGCCACGAGCTCGTCTGTTGGCGAAAGAACAGTCGACTCAGTAGATCGCCTAAGTACCTCTCTAATTCGTTTCAAAAACCGGAGAAAAAACAACCAGCATGCACCTTACCTACCCTTCGAAGTGCCGGCAGCCAATCAACGGTGGCATATGGCACCCAAATATGGATGATGACACCGACTAGCCAATTTCGAGCGGTTTCAAGACAAGCATGCCATTTGGCCGTGTAGGGGGTCGCACATAAGCAAATCTCTTTATTGGCAATAACATATCCGGAAGGCGAGAGAAATAGAAGGCAAACCAGTGGGATCACAATGCACGCGCATATGGTACGTATGTGCAGCATAAAGCATGATAATGACTGGACAGAAAAAAAAACGTGCTATAGAGACAAAGACTAAAACCAGTTTAGAGGAAGGGCAAGCGATAGAGAGGAAGCACTTCAACAGTAAGACATGCAAAGAGAGACCGTAGGGAGTGAATCAAAGGGATTTGAGAGAGGCGACTCTCAAATGTTCTGCAATTCTGCCGCGATGTTCTCCATGTCCTCTCGCAGACTCGCATTCATCGTCTTCTCCGCATCTAATTCAGCTGTAGGCGGACAAGGAAGAGTCAATTAATAAGCTGAACTGCTACTGCTTCGACTGCAATCACAGCTGACAAATATGTTCAACGGGTGACCTAAATCCAGATTTTAATATCAAACACCGCTACTGCATGACTGACAAACAAACACTCTTGTTTAACCATGAGTGAAAAGGACAGACACATGGAAGGTAGGAAGATGCAAACCGATGGATACTAAGGAAAATGAGGCGCTACTCACTTTCAAGGCGAGCGAGCTCCTCCTGCCTTTTCAACGTCTCCGATTCGGCAAGGGCGGTGCGTTTCTCAGCCTGTAGGGGATGGAAGAAAGGAAACAGGGCAACAGACATGCAAGCAAGCGTGCATTCAGACTGTAGGCCACATCACACTCGTGCCGTCATTCCATCCAATCTAAGTAACTTCTAAGACAGCTTGCTGGGCATCCGTTTGCTTACCCTCCAGGCGGTCAGTTTCACCCTGCAAAGTGTGGACAAGTCGCTCGGCATCTTGGGCCCGGTCTTCAGCCTACACAAGGGGCGATAATCCATTTAAAGGAAAGGTTGTCATCGTCGCGCTGAGTCAGGAGTCGCGCTCATGCAGATGCAGTGCCTTGCCGACCAGCCAGCCTCCGCAGAAGGCTTTGGTGGAATTCTCTGTGTCTATTCCTCCCATACACACACTCACCCACCCATGCCCATACACACACAGGGATACTCAAATGAGTAAAGTCCAACAATGTCAACAACACCAAATCCTACCTCTGCTAACTGTTTGGTCAACTTCTCCAGAGTGGCTTGGTACGTCTGTTTCTGCTTTGAAGCCTGAGCGTGCGGAGGCATAGCACATGCAGCGGACGAGATCATGCAATGCGGAGTAGAAGGGATGGGAATCATAAAAAGAGAGACATGCGTTAGGTGGGCTAACAAGCGAATCTTACGGCCTTAAGACGCTCAGTGAGGTCACGAATGTTCTCTTCGTAGGCCTCTTCCCGTTGTGCCGCCTAAGCACATCACAGACATGAACGTTCCGAGTAGTTTATTACAAAGAAAATAAGACGGCTGACCCAATAGGTGGCAGGCTAGCATTACCTCCTGCTCGGAGATCTCAAGGGATTTCATGTTGTTGCCAACGATGCGGAGCTCATCTTCCAGGTCGAGGATTTTCCTACGTGTTACAGATCAATGCCAAGCTCACTTTCATTGTGAACATGCCGAGGCTAAGCCTCCAAAGCATGCGTGTCTGCAAATAAACTATCACACTACAGTGCTACCTAATGCCAGCATGACTCTTGTGGCATGCCAAAAGAAAGACATGCTATGGGGGCTTTCAGGGGCTGTAAAAAAAACGTCGTTATAAGTTCAACTTAAACGGCATGAACAAAATCAAGCAGTGTTAGGAAACCACTCACCGTAGATTCACTGAGCTCCATCGTTTTGAGGTTTGTCGTGATAGCACGCAGCTCGTGCTCCATTGAATGGATGCGTCTATGAAAAGTTTGTATCAAATGTGGAGCAGGAAGGAGGGTTATCAATGACGAATTTAACAGAAAATCAACTCACCCCTCGGCATCTTCGACTCGCTTTTCTGCAGCAGCTAAGGCGCTCTCAGCTGTTGCTAGTTCCTGAGTTGCCTGGATAGGGGCACAGAAGGGGAAGAGGAAGAAAGGAATGTGAGCGCATGCAAGTGCAGGCAACAGGCGCAAACCGGATGAAAGAAATGAACAGAAAGGACACGTGGTCTGCATAATAACCTTTCAGCCGCCTCAAGACGGGACTCTGCGCGCTCCAAGTCCACCTCTGACATGGCGAGCTTGCGTGAAGACTAAAGGTGACCAAAATCATTTACACAATATATTATCTATCTATATTTTTGACGTGATCATCATGCCAATGGAGCAACTGTGTACGTTGAGTTTGGGTGAGATTGCATGCTACTAGTTTTCTGTCATCATGCAAGGCACCTCATCATATTTCCTATCGGCATCCTCCGCCATGAAGGTGAACTCTTTCAGTTGCTCTTCGAGAGAAGAAATCCGTTCCTCGTCGGCAACTGTGCGATTTTCGAGGACTTTGCAGCCTCTGAGTGTAGTTAAAAGGAAAAAAAACAAAAGCGATTAGACTGTGTTAAGTACCTCCTGATATTTGCGCTCAGCTTCAGCCGCCTCCTTGGCAGTCTTTTGAATCCTCTGTTGCAGTTCCTCTATACGTGTGTCGTCAGTTACCTGACGTGACTGTAAGGCTCGACGGAAGCTGCAAGGAGGCAAAATGCGGCCAACATGCAAAAGAAGACATGCAAAAAGGCTGGAATGGCAGGCAAGTAAATGGACTAACCGCTCGCTCTCATCAGCTGCCTTGCTGGCTTCCTCCAACTTGGCGGTGGCGTCAGTGAGACGGGTATCCGTGCTCTCAAGATCGTCTTCGAGGAGCCGAATGCGACGCTGAAGGGCGGCAACCTCAGCCTCAGCCTAAAATTAAAAGTGCTTCCGCTGAATCTTCCCCTTTTTTAAAAAAATGCAATCAGAACCTCATGGTACCTTCTCCCGTTTCTCTTTTTCAGCCTTAAGAAGAGCTTGCTTGCTTTCAAGTTCCAAAGCCAATGTTTTAACAGTAACTTTGGACGCAAGAATTTTCTTTTTTATTGTTTCCAGAAGTGATTCCGCTGTCGACCCAATCATTGCAAGAGAACAAGTAAAACGAGCACCAGACACCACTTAATATGCGCGCCACCTATATAAACAAAACTTGTTTTACTTCCATGCATTTATATCTACCAAGTAAATTGGAATGACGCCGTGACTGGACGGTCGTTAGAATATTTTAAGTGTCACCTTCAAGCATTCTACTTAATCGTGTGCAGCAAAGGACCATCTAAAGTTCAGTCTCTGACCTCCAACGCTTTGTTAGGCGTCAATTAAAACTGCACGTTAACATAAGCAGGAGGCTAGACTAACCCCGGGGAGTTCCTACCCACTCTCCACCCCATGATAAAGCCACAAAAGCGTCTAGTTACCTTCTTCAATGACGAATGCACAAGATTTTTTAGTTCAGCCTCAACAATTGCTAACTGAATAAGAGTTCCAGAATTCAACTTCGAGGCAGAGTAAGCCTCCGCAAAGGCTGTTTTCTGGTCTCCGATCGACTGTTTTTTTCTCGCCCTAACATACTCATCCTCATCGTCGCTCTTATCCCCGTAGTCCGAGAAGAGAGGTTCGTCAGTGAAATAGGGCACGTAGCTTTTGGTAGTCGGAGCAACAGTTTCCTCGCAAGTGGAGCTGCTCGCAGCACACCCTTCAGGATCGGGTCGAACGCCGAGGGAGCGAAAGTCATACATGCTGTTGATCATGACAGCCGGTTGACCGCACTGGTTACAGACGCACTCACACTCAAAGACGTGCTGTTTAGAGCCATAATGGTGACGACTTCTACGGGGCTTTCGTTGTGGCGAGAGTTGGAATGTTGTTGAGGAAGCAGCGGGGTACTCAGTGTAGGACAACGTCATTCTCAGGTTGGAACTATCTTTAGCGGGCTGGTGTATCCTGCTGCCTTGGAGGTGCTGATGCTGATTGGGGTGTCGGTGATGCCGATGAGGTGATGGAATATTGCGTCCCTGGCCTCCGCGTCTCCGTCGCCCGGAGGCAGAACTCGAGGAGTAACGACGACGCTTCATTCAGGCAGCCATTCAGTCAATCAGACGAAGGAAGGAGGTGGAGGGATGGGAACAGGTTGTCAGTTGACAGCCACGTACGCTTACTCCCCCCACCCCGCCTTCCTGCCCTTCCTCTCACCACCTACTCGCCTAGCCTCCACCCACCCGGACACTATGGCCCAAGACCTTGTGTTGTGCCAGTAAATAACACGACAATGACAGCTACAGTACTCACCTCTTGAGCTCGCTTCTCAGTGTCCTCGAGCTTCTGATTAGTCTCGGCAAGTTGGGTTTCGGCTGCCTCCTTCTCGGCCTCCAGACTCTGGTAACGCTTCACTACATCACCCATCTCCTCCTCCTTCTTCGACATCTCCGTCTCCTTCTCCTTCAGCTGCTCCTCCAATTGATCCGCCCTAGACAAAAGCAGCGCTCAGTTCCAATGCTGCATTCATTCATTCAGCCGTATTCTAGCCTACTGTAATAACTTGCAACCACATATAAATGGGACACGCATCATTTGGAGACCTCGAAACAGGTGTAGCCTTTGTAACGTTTAAAGTGATTCAGATGTAATCAAGGTAAAAATGGACATTAAAGAACTTGCAAACCAAATGGTGACAAGCACACATGCTCAAACCTTCGGACGGTGCCAGGGAGTTTCGTGCTTGTCACTAAATTGGGTACACTTATTTGAACTTCACGTGTGGTTTTGCTATCTACACCTCAAAGTAGCCATTTACATTACAGCAACCAACCGGTATTGCCGAAGATACAATGAAGTAATACATACTGAACCTTCCAAAGCTTCGGTATCGGTGAAAATAATATTCAAGACTAATTTTTTGCATCGGCACTTGTCTATTCTTCATGCCTCGCTTTAAATGGGTTGTGGTGGGGAGATTCACGTTGCAGTTATTATTAAAAAATCGCCAAGGAGTTCACCGACGAACAATGAACTACCAATAAGTAATTTGAACAATTATAAGGGTAATTCATTCGAAAAAAGAGTTTTTAGAACAAACGCAAGAAAGATTGGGAAGCAGAACTCACAGATCAATGGCATTCTCCTTATCCAACTTCATAGCGAGCATCTTTTTCTTTATCGCCTCCATTATTAGAGCCGTGTGTGTGGAAGTCGAGTGAAGGAACGGGTAGGAATGCGAGTGACCGGAGAAATAAAACGAAGCGAAACCAGGTCTGCCTGGCCTGGCCTTCCACCATTCCCCTCTTGCACCCACACGGGTAGCGATGGTGCGTGCGTGCGCTGTAATCGATAGGCTGAAAGCGAGGCTATTGGTCCACCCGGGGATGATGTGACTGGAGGATGCGTGCAAGCCCATCGACCACCAGACACGCACGCTCTTGCCATGGCCTCCCTAGACCCCATCAGGCAACCTCCACGCCGTCTTGACTAGACAGCTTGACTGCTTTGTCATCATCCTTTTCTTTAATTAGTTAGATTTATTGCTTTGGGCACTGGCTTGTCAAGCCGGCGGCTATTGTGATCATAAGTTATGACTACCAGTGTGATTGCAGCATCTCCACATGTTTCTTTCTTGAGGCTCTAAGACGAACATTCCCGATTTTAGGGCATCCATGGGTACTGAGGCTGATTTTTGAGAGTAGTGGTTGACTCTCTACAAAGTTGTACTTGGACCAATTTAAAAGCCAACAACCTTTCTGATAAGTCGCATGTATATGGTACAAGGAACCCACTTGTTTGCCCCCCTTGGTTTCCACAAAAAAATTCCTACCAGCTCTCAAATCTCTCGCACATCTACCACTTTCCTCATCAATGTAAGTAGAGTCTTTGTTCAGGTGTCTTGCATTTTTTCTCTGCCCCCATTCAATCACTCGCACACCTCAGTTAACATTCCTCTCCGCCAACTTTGGAGCTGCGTCTGTCCTCTATAGTTTTATCCCTCTTAAATATAATCTTAGTTTGTTTTAAAGCGCATAATACCTACTTTTTTCTTATTTAAAACACCGCACAAGTGAAACCACCCCAAGTTCAACACCTTTGGCCTCCATGCCAAGGCGTGTGCAACTCTCAAGGTCGCTGATCGCTCATTGGTTGACGGGCCAGCCGTATGCTGTCGCAGCATTGATTATGCTACGTGCCTTCGGAGGCAGCACATGGTCATGGTAAATGAAACTGCACTTGGATAGGCACTGACGTTTAAGCCCCCGTCTAATACGAACTTAGTAACCTGATTTAAAGTCACTACTTTGGCGCATTCCTGCCTGCGGATGTTTGTGTGAGACTTGGTACACACGCCTAGGCAATATTCGCGGTCACATGTGCGTCCAGTTGGTCTTCTATCAAAACCGGACTGCAATCCATCACCTCAAGCTTAGCATCCGTTTACAGTTGGGGTAGTATTGACAGAGAAAACAAATTCAGTGTAAATTTGGAGGAAAGAAGGCACCTAGCTTTAAGAACGAGTGCTTTTGAGTACACAAATCATTTAGTAATAATAAAAAACCAAAGAGTGTCGGAGACACAACAGTGGATGGGAGAGCAATGATATTCAAAAATGGTCAAATAATCAAATCATCCACCCATTTCAAATCAAGCCATATACGCTTAAATGGATTCCTCGGGCATAGCGACGTCGAAGACGAGCTGGAGGTTTCTGGGATCACTGGGAGGCGCCGGATCGAGAGGAAACTCGGTGATGATGTGGGCGACTAAGCCGCCATCCTCGCGTCGGTTGGAGGTGACGAGGATGCGTGCCGGTCCGATGTCGATCGTTTCGACGGAGGCTGGGGCGGTGAGAGAAGGGAGGGGATGAGGAAGGCTGAGCAGGCTCGCTGACTGTTTACCTTCTTGAAGGACCAGCTTCTGAGCCAAGAAGGTCTCCGCCTCTTCACAAAGTAGACTTCGCTGCTTACTCCACATGTTCTGTCTACGCTTATAGCAGCTGTGGCAGATTGTTGTTACCCGCGAAGGCGCATCCTGGCGTAGGGAGAAGTGACCCACCGTGGCGCTCCTCTCTCTGCCATTCTGATGCACGACAGCACAGCAGTCAGCTTCGTCGTCCACAACCACAATTGGTCGGCACCGGCTTATAAAATAGGCGAAAGTATTTTTGTTCTAATCCAACTAAATCGCAATCAACCGACTGTCAATGGAGCACTAACGTACCATCCTTCAAGAAAATATCCTGCCTCCTCCCTAACATAGTGTCTATGCTTTTCCCACATTGTCTTCCGCCGTTTACACTGACTCTGGCGCAGCTCTTTGAGCTTGAGTGGAGCACCTTCACTGACCCTGAAAGTGCAAGTTCTTCTCGATTCCTTCAATTTGGATGCTCTCGTACTGATCTCACTCTCTATTAGCGACATCGCACTCGGTCCTCGTGTCTGCGATCCAGATCTTCTTACCACCCCTCCGGTTCCTCCTCTTTCCTCGTCCTCTCGACCAAAAAGGGTCCTAACAGTGAATCTGGAAGTCCCTGTGCTTTCCAAGTATTTTCTGATTTTGTCACTAGCCGAGAAAGTACTCGCCTTTTCATGCAACAGGTATCTTTGTATGTCCAGCAGAGTTTGCTTGTGTGTCATCACACTGCCTCCGGATATCATGATTTGAATGGGCGAACCGTCACTCAACTTAAATGCACCGACAGTTGTGAGTTCGAAGGAAGTGGATCGAGGATTTTCCGACCTTCCCGTCCTTGCATCACTCTTCTCATCATCCATGTTCCCTTCCACCCCTCCCTTATCTTCGGATGTTCTAAGGACTATTGACAAAGTAAAGGGTCTCCTAGGGGTTGTGCTGCGACGCATCTCAGAAACGGTCTGACTCATTGAGCCTATGTAGCTGATTTCGGTGTCAAATAAATCAGAGGTCTTTTCCAAAGGTTCCTCTCTAGTTGGTAGCATCTCCTCTTCCCCTTCTTCGTATCGCATTTCCTTCTCAGAATTATCCGCTGATGAAGAGGCGCATGTCTGACTTCCAGGAATGACACTTATCTTCGTGGGGGTGCCACTTTGAAGACGAGAGGGTGACCTTGTTCTCACCAAGTAAGCGTCTTCGTCAATGCCGGTGAGGAAAGCTGAAATCAGCAAAATTCCCTCTTTTCTACTGATACATCCCCCATCCACATCACAGGTCTCATCATTTACTGTTCCATCTACTGTCTCTTTGTCATTACATACCGTGTCCCAAATAGTACATTCATCACTATTCTCCAGCTCTCGCTTCTCTCTCTCCTCCTCCATTTGCTGCCCTTCTTGCTGGTTCTGGCTCGCCTCACTGTCCGATTCAGAACTCATCTTATCGGAGCCACTGCTCTCCCTATCCTCCTCGAAAGTTATATCAGACACCGAGTTCACGCTCAACAAAGGAGCTGGTCTAGTCGGTGTCACTAGTGATAATGAGGCTGGAACCTGTAGCTGGTTTTGCTGAGATCGAGGCTTCGGTTTCTGTTGCACCATGTACTCGAAGGATTGATGAATTAGATCGCTATTTCTATGAGTACGCACTTCCAAAGCGTGTCTTTCAAGTGCCGCCGACTTCGCCCTGCTTGTGTAGAAGATGGCAGTATGCTCAAACTGCACCGTGGCTTTGCTCCAGCGGCAAAATGTCTCCTGATAGACCCTCAACTCCCTCATTGATTCGCTCATCTTCACTGGAGTCACAGCTACAGAGGCTCCGAAACCCACCTGTTGATTCTGGGGCAGCTGAACTTGTGAAGTCGCAGACGATGGCTGTTGGGTGGATTGAATGAGCTCTAAGGCCAGTTTTCTAGGCGGTGTTAGTGCGGCGACAAGGCAAAGCAATGTGGCGTAGGCCTTGCAGCACGGTGTCAAGACCTCCTTTGTGACATCATGTGAGCAGAGCATGCTGGAAAGCATCTCATCAATGTAGGAAAAGAGAATGATTAATCGAACGTGTCTTCCGTTCGACCGCACCTGCTGTCGAACACAGGCAAGGTGTAGAATGGCGGAGTCATTGACTTCTATAGGTAGGAGCATGGCAAAAATCTCCTCGAACCACTTAGTTTGGTCCATCAAAACGGGCTTGGAGAACGTATCACAGGTTAAGGGAACCATTTCCAAGTTTGCTTTGCAACAGTCAACCAAGCGATGAATGAGTCGGCAATTAGTTGGCCGTTTCATGGCCCACTCATCAATCCCCGTGAGAAAAGAATTTCGAGCGCCATTGAGATTGAGAGCCAGATTGAACACTGGCGGCTCCTCTGCAGGTCCGAGTGGAATGAGGATCAACGATCGACGCTGGGGTTGAGGGGTGGTTATTCCTGATGTGGCATTGTTGTTCACATCCAGCGGCATATTATGCTGCAATTGCGTTTTTTGGAGGTAGATTCATCCCCTGAAAAAATTCATTCATGGAATATGCTTGAATAATTGGTCTAGTCATGCTGAAGTAAGATTAAATCGGTGCTTCCTATCGACCACCATTCTCATTGGTGTCTTTTTGGTCGGTACTGTCAATCCCATCCCTCCTGATACTTAAAAGGGCTGTGATGAAAGCTAGCTTAATCAAACGATGACAGAATTGAATAATAAATGAAGATGTATAATAATATCTTACTCGCACGCGGAGTTTCAACGACTGCACGTGATTGGGGCATTATCGACCTCGGAGGCAGTGGATGGGCGGCAACGTGACCTTTGTCGGTTCTACCGAATCCTAGCGTCTCAACACTCGTCTGCCGATGGACTGAAGGGCTAAGGGGCTACTGTCATGGTCTGGAGATGTACAATCACGGAACCCCTAGGTGGTCACGAAACCAGAAGCGAAGAATCAAGGAAACAATTAAGGCATTACATAGCACCACTCTCCATTTGAATACCGTCCCTGGATCTCTTCCTAGTCAACCCACCTGCGTCAGCCATCACAACTTGACCGGCGGCGCAAGGAAATCGTTCCTGCGTCATGCATCTCGGGTGATACAGGACCGCATCAGGGAGACGGAGGAGGTCTTGGCAATCGTTGATGTCCAAAGAGAGCGGGTTTAGGCATAGTTCCGAGAAGATGAGATTTAACCCCTATTATACCTTGCCACTCTGTTCTAACTTCAGTGCAGCCCAGCCATGTCTATTTGGATTCTATCCAGCTAGTTGATAGGTGGAAGGGGCATCACGGCGCACATAATTGACATCTTCATTCAGGCAGCGTTGACAGCTCTGTGAGAAACAGCTTCAGATCATTCGCGTCTACAGCTAGTGTCGCTCCAGCTAATAATAGCTTTCTTCCACACCACGGAACAGGGAAAATTGCCTCATTTTCATACCTTCTACTAGAGGCAGTCACGTACTAGCCCATTCACGTAGCGCCCCGAGGGATCTCTTCGGGCGAAATAAGGCACAACACTCGGGTCAAATGTGTTGCCGACCTGCATAAGGGATTTGGGCTGGTGCATTGGCCCGGAGACCAAGTCAGACTGTACAATAGTGGAGCTCCTAAAGTAGGCTGCTACGAAGGCCAGGAATTGAATAAACAACTAACAAAAATTAAAAGCTGACTTTGATGTTTAAATTTCATACTTACCAATCTCACGATAGTCTCACAGAGCTTTCTATGACTTCAAGACATGCTTGGATTTTTTGATTAGGGCATAAGTGGAGGAAGATTTGTGGTGAAAAGTTCAAAATGTGGGAAAGTGATGGAAAGGAACAGAAGTATGCAGTTGGATTACTTCGACGGTCAGCATTATTAACCCCTGTTATTGACCTAATTTGACTGGATTAGTTGCTTCAAATCTGTACACGATTCCACGTCACAGGTCCAATCGTCTGCTAGACTAAACATCCCACGTCAACTCATATCAAATAACACTGATATTTTAACGGTTTGAAGAAATTCCGTAACGGCCGTTTGGCAGTTGGCAATTACGCTATTGAAAACCATCGGTTCTAAATTAGTAATCAAATGTCATTACGCTTAATATCACCTGTAGTAATTAAATTTAAGGCAGTGATCCCCAGCTGTGGAGAACATAGGGTTCTGTCAACCTCTCTCTCTCTGTTGGATCGACACATTAAGCTGAACCCTCCGTGATAAAAATGACATATTACTTATATACCTACTTATTTACAAATCGAATTGACTCACACGAGTGGAATTTGATTGGAAGACAGCCAACCAGTAGCAAGCGCCTACGCGTTACCTAGTGTAAAGATTTGCGATAGAATCAGAAATCGATGACCCACGTTCAGCAGTCAGAATGGTGGATTAAAGTTGAGTCGGTTCGAATAAATGGGTAAGTAAAGTCGTTTTATTGTTATAGAAAAAAGGGGGTTTTAAAGGCAAAAAAATACTTCAAAAATCAGAAGCAGAATACCTAACAGAAAAAAGCGAATGGTAGGCACCTAGCATTAGGAATTGCTTCCTGAACCAAGATGCTCTCGGGTTGAGGGAGCTCAAGGTTTCTCACTAACCATAATTAACTTCACTGTAATTGGTTATGCATAACACGGCATTACAAAAACTACGCTAATTAATGCAATTATATTTTAAATGGATCTTTTCATTGAAGGCATCACGACCTATTTACCAACCCAAAAAGTCATGGACAGATCTGTGTACAAAGGAATATGCCATTTGCGTAGTTTGGTAGGCCATTGGATTCGTTACCGGCACAAGCAGGAGCATCAGTAGTTCCAGCAAAACTAAGTGTGAAAGCTAAAGGCAGATCGTTAATCGAATGCTCGGATTCGGTTTTTTGTATGACCGCTAACGATGAGCGATGAAGGGGTGATGGTGCGGAATCCTGATTGCAAGCATCCAAACATGGAGTAGCAGCAGCAGCCACAACAGCAGCATTGACTTCCGGTTGGAAACAGGCTGACTGTGACCCGTAGTTTGCGCACTGACTAACCATTGACGGTGCAGCCTGTGGAATGGACTGTGGTGGGACAGTCAAGCCTGTCATTGGTGGCGGCTGCTGAAACTGGTACTGTGGACAGCTCATGGGAGGGGAGTAAGGAGGAGAGAACCGAGGTGCGCCCGTTGATGCTGCTCCACACAAGGTTTTTGAGCGAGTGAATGATGGCTGTTGTAGTGGTTGGGCAGCCTGCGGTAGGTGCGACGCTCCGGAGTTCTGAGGACAGTAGGGCATCGGAGGTGGTGGCAACGCCATTGCCGCCTGTGACGATGGAGGCATAGGACGTGGCGGCCGACAGAGTGGGGCAATGAAGGTAGGTGGTTGAGTCACCGGTGGCACTAAGTAGTATATGGGCTGGGCAGTTGCGTTTTGGCTGACTAGATACTTAATTATCTTCTCACAGATGCAGTCGGACCGAGAGGAGTCCTGGCAACATTCTTTGATATACTGGGCAATGTCATCCTCATCACTCTCGCTGTCCGAAGATGACTTCAACTTCCCCTTGCTCATCTTCTTCCGCTTCCTTCGCTTCTCTTTCTTCCCACGCTGCGATGTCCCCTCGCTCCTCTCGGTCAACAGTTGTTCTGATATCTTCTCCACTGTCTTTTGCAGCCCCTCCATGCTTCGCACCATGGCGCACACGGCCATCTCCATCGCTGCATCACCCCTCTGCCTGTCCTCATTCCCCTCGCAGTCGTCCTTGCCGCCTTCCGCGTTCTCACCCGCCAACACTCGCACACTGTTCCTGATCTCAGTCAAAGCCTGCAGGATCTCATTTGCAGGCTCCTCCTCCGTCCCTCCCTCCTCCGTCCCTCCCTCCTCCGTCCCATTGACGAGGACGTTGACACTCTGTCGAATCTCATTGAGTGCCTCCATGATGGCGCCGTCCTCGTGTTCATTGGTGTTGTCCTGTTCCACATTGCTCACGCCTTCGCGCAGGTTGTGCAGACTTTGGCGAATGTCGTTGATGGCCACCATGACAGCGGCGTTCTCACAAGTCGGGTCGACCACCGGCTCCGTCTCCACGCCAACCTCATCCACCGCCGCTTGCAATTCATGCACACTTTGACGTATCTCCTCAAGAGCCCTCATGATGCCGCCTTCTTGACCGCCAACGTTGCACTGGCCTGTTTCGCACGGAGCGGCTCGAAGGCTGGCACGAATATCCTGCAGCAGACCTGCCAGCTGCGATTCCGGCTTATTGGATGCAGTGCCTGTGGTGGCCTGACACAGACTCAGCCGCTTCACACTGTCCCTCAACTGCTGCACTTCCTGTTGCAGTGCTGCGTCAGCGGAGATTTCGTTGATGCTGCGACGAATCTCGTCGAGAGTGCGTCGTATGTAGGGGTCGACGTTGGTGGTCTGGTGTTGGGGCAGGAAGTCGGAGGGGCGTGCGTGGCCAGCCTGAATGCGTGCCAGACCTTGTTTCATGGCCTCCAACTCAGTGCACTTGTCAATGTCCGTTGGGTCGGGCGACGCAGTGGTGTGTCGTGGCAAGTAGTTGGTGTTGCCCTGCGATATGGTGGTGACACAGGGAAGAGGTGTTGCTGTGTCGCCAATGCTTCTCGTCGTCATGGAGACACTGGAGGTGAGCCAAGTCGCATCGGATGCAGCGACTGACTCGTGACTGGAGTTGGTTCGTCTGTCGTCGAGTAAGTCAGTGGTTGGATGTCGTCGCTTGTCATCGATGAGGCAGATGGGTGAGGTGATATCCTGATCGCAGTGTGAGAGGGGGAGGTGTCGTCGTGGCGACGGTTTGAGGTGGTGGGCGAGTGTGGTGGGTGAGTGGGATGGTCGGAGTTGTCGAGTGGTTTGGGCGACAACGTGGTAATGCGGCGACCTCTGAGTGGTCATGTTGGCGGTGGCACGCTGAAGGCACGCGTTGGGAGGGGATGTGGCGTGGCGTGGCGTGGCGTGGCGTGGCGTGGGTTTGGTTAGTGTGAGAGTAATCAATAACTCCAATGTGGAGTGTTGGGTGCCACCACTTAAACCTGGTGGTTTTTATTAATAAAATGCTGCTTTGCTTCTATGAGTGTGATCCAACTTCTCTGTGCTGAATTTCCGCCTCTACTTTCTGGATATTATGCAGCTGTAAAAGCATTCATTCATCTAGCCTAGTATGCATTTATGAGCTTTATTACATGGCAGCTACATCAATTTACTGTCACACGGCTCTATTTCTGTTTAATTGAGATTGAAATCTTTTTGGCATTTAGGCTGTTGTTTATTAAACTTTCTTTGGCTAATTAAATAATCAAAATGCTACCTAAGAAAGCTTGTTAATCAGTTAACTTGGTTTTATTACTACTCTCAGCTAAGAACTATTCTAAAATTTTAGCCGTATCATTTTTAAAATCTTATACACTTCCATAGCAATGTTTAATAATTTATTAATGGAAATTTTGAATTCTTGGAGGGCTTACTTTGGGGAATTAATGATGTTTTGTGCAACAATTAACAGTGTATAAGGGAGTAACTGGGATAGTTCTTTGCGCATCACATGATTTCCACCGTTTGATCAATATTTCTACAGCATCGTCCTCAATCCAGCCCGATGGGTGGTTCTAGGCTCAGGATGGAAGAGCATTCTAACCCACCAAGGATATTTATACCCCCAGAAGAAGACTCTCCTCGTAGTGTTCAGAGATCATTTTCTGAGACCGATGCAATAAATGATTTACAAACTCTCGATGACCGGACGGATTTATTTGGCGGAGATGCGTGCATGGAAGAGCAATCCCTCAAAGGCAAAGATCTGACTTCATCCGGAAACGACAACATCGACCACAACTTTGATTCTCGTCACTGGGATGTGTGCAGTGTGCGTGATTTACGAGATCAAAACCAAATTTTGTCGGATTCTAATAGAAGAGATTTCATTGCTGTGATTAATGAAGACTTGAAGATGCACCGTGGAAACTTTTTGCATCCCACAGAACAAGTGTGCTCTGGATCGGTGGTAGAATCCGATAATATGTGGCTACAGCATCGTAAATCGCATGACTTGGGAGAAAAATTCCTGGAGAAGATGCCTACTGCACAGACTCTGGTTCACACAACTCCTATTACTAAATCAAACTTTGCATCTCAACCGGTAGAGTTTGCTCCCAAAGGCATCGACACAATGAGTTGTCCGGATTTCCAAAATAATGAGTACGATGTGGACGACGAATACATCGAAACAGCACTAGGTGAACTGAAGCAGAGTGCAAACGAAATAAGCCGCTCGTTCGGTTCAAAAGCTAAGTCTCCAAACAATGAAGCTATAATTTGGAAGGAGGTATGCGATGATAACTCACAGTTCAGACATCCGTCCACGTTGTCTCCAATTTCAAATCAAAGTTTGGGAGTACCTTGGTCTACACTGAATACTAAAACATTCCTAATAAAAGAGATGGGGGAGGTGAAGTCCAGTGTGAAGAAGCTTGGTAAAGAAATTCGTTCCTCGCTGTCTCCGTTTGTTTATTCGCATTCTGGTTTGTCTACGAGAAAAACACTAACTGACGCTACCGATGGACTTTACTCTGGAGATGTGACCTTATCTCATAGTTTCGAGAGTCCAACGATTTTCCAACTTCCCGAGAGCGTTGATTTTTCGAACGCCGCGAGAGATACAAATAAAGATGCACGTGGCATCGATAGAGAAAACCTAAGAGGGTGTGTTAGCTCAATTGTGGTAAATAAGCAAGAGAGACAGAAGACATTCGTCGATAGCGTCTTGAAATCCTATGAAACGTGTTTGAAATATCCGGACTTTCCATCAAAAGCCGAAACAGATGAGCAGGTGACCTCAGAATCTTCTGATAGATTTGCTGGAAATACGAGGGATCAAGCAAACGGTCTCGATGAGACTCGAGCATTAGAAAATGCGGGAGATTTTAGCGGATCAACGACATCACTCAACAGTTCCATAAAGTCCAGTGACGTTCAAGAGGACCTCCTCAATAGGATGTTTCGGGTCCTTCAAAATTTGCAAGACATTTTCACTTCTGAGCACCATCCTCTGTGCAAAGGCGTACATTCCAGAGCTCTAGAAATTGTCAGCTTTTTAAAAGGTATTATGAGACACGATTCGATCCCACAAACCTTTGGAGAAAATCGGAACATCAGTTATCGAGAGCAGAACAAGGCTGTTCATAGTTTATCATCACGCATGAGCACGACTTCATCATCTTTCCTTGACAAAGTCAAGTACACAGACCTAATGAATCATACAAGTACAAAAATTGATAGAAGTGGATCCGGGAGGGTCACGCCGTGCCAGCAGACATGGCCAACTAGAACCAATCATCCTGAATGCCCAATAGAGTTCAGGCCAAGAGAAACTTTAAATGGGAGAATCAAGAGAGTGATTTGTGAGCTTTATTGTGAAATACAGCCACTTGAGGATGGAATTAAGGAGAAAGCACTTGCAATGCTGGAGGAAATGCATGGAATCGTGGAATCATTGCAAGTATATGAGCAATCAGAAGATTTCACCTCCTCCAATGAAACTCCAAACATTGACACACAACAAGATTTTGCTCCGAACTTCAGAGCATCTTGTTGTGAAGCATCTGGGCACTTTTCTCATGAAAAATGCAATGTTTATAACGTTGAAAATGAAAGATACAATGGGTCGAATAGATCCCTTAGACAGAAGACCCCTGAACGAGACTCCCCTTGCAGCCAAATGACCCAACCCACGACAACTTCCTTATCAATTGAAAACATACGAGGGAGAATAAAATCGCTCATCCATAAGCATTCCGATCTAACGCCTGAAGAGACTAATCGAAAAATACTCTCTGTTTTATGTGATATGGAGAAGGTTCTGGCCACACTTGGACAGACAGAATCATTACCAGAGGATGAAAAGATGGTGCATGCAGACAAAGCCGATGAGTCGCAAAAATCGCAGTTCCCGGTATCATCAAAGATGGCTGTTTTAATAAAGAATCTTCAAGATGCAATTCTAGTTATGAGACCGAATTTACAAATAGCTGATTATGATCCACAGTCGAAAATTTGTTTTCTTCTGAATATTTTGACCGATGAATTGCAATCAGAACGTACTGAATCATCAACTCTAAAGGATGTGGAGGGTCTTTTGAATAGTCTTGAGAGTGAGCTCTGTGAAAACGGTGTAGGCAATTCGATATTAGCAATCTGTATTCGAGAAATGATAGAAGTAGTTACAATTGTTGTGGCTGAGTCGTTAGTGGAGGAAGAGTCCAAATGCAAGTCAAAAGTACGGAAAAATGATACAGCCTATCGAAAGGGAAAAGAGAGATGCGACAATGTTAGCAAAACAGATACAGTAAAAAGTGCAATCTGTAATAAATCACATAAAAAAGGAAATTGTATATGCAAGTCTGAACCAAAAGTTATTGAAGAAGTATTTATGGAGAGCGGGGAGGATTGCGAGACAATGCCATGTGAAACTGTAAAGATGGCAACGGCAACATGTGATACTTTAAAGGCGGAGGAAAAACACGTATGCAAGTCAGAACCGTCATGTGTAAGAAAAAGAGAGGCATCTACTGAAAGACTACGGAGCTGTCACGATATAGTAGAAGAAAACAGAGAAGTCGAAAGTCCATGCCCCAGCAATAGAACGAAGATGGATTTCCTTGTAGTGACTGGGGAGCATTATACTGCTCCAAATCGGTGTTATAGTGAGGTCATATTCAATCCCACTGAATCAATTACCGCCTGTACAGAGGCAGCCGATTCACCATTGACACAAATTTTGGCCAAACTGCGCGATCTTGTGAAAATGTTGGAGATGGAGGACTCCACATTGCAGCAGTGCACGATCTTGAAGATCATAGAAACCTTTAACCACATTGAGACTACCTTAGATTTGGATCCGCAATATGCCACACTTTTGAGGGAAGCAAGGAAGACACTTTGTCATGAAAGTGGCGAGAAGAGAGAAGCTCAACCATGTCAGGAAAGAGAAGGTAGCTGTAGTAGGTGGCGCAAAATAAGTCGTCGTCATCGAAATCGAAGCAACAACTTCACTCTGCCATGCAACAATGAAAGGTTTTTTGGATTCACGCCCCCATATGTTAAAAAACATGCGGCTGAAGTCAAACAGGGCAACAATTCACTTGCGCTGAATTCAATATGGAAAACTTGCTACTGTCGGAAAATTTTCCGTGATCAGAGAGGCTCAATGCTTTCATTTTTTCTCGATGATGAAAAGGCGCTTTCATCTTTCTAGCGCGTTTAGATAGATGAAAGTGAATGGATCTCGGTTCCGGGTTCGCTATCAAAGATCTGTCCTTCTTCGCAATCTGTACACAGTGGTTACATATCGTACTCCTCTTCGTCACATCATCTGGACGCCATATCACTTCTTCAAACAGCTTTCCGAACATCTGAACACTCCTAATTGAAGAGCAGGAATTAATAACTCCGAGATGCTAGCCCTCTGCTTAGACGTTGAGGCTCTCCAAAATCAGACATATTGGTATTTGACGGTGAAATAGCTTCGGACGTTCCGATAGTTTTTTTGCATCAATTATCTTTCTTTAATTGCTAATATTCCGTTTTTTTGATCAAGGAAGTCAAAACTTTCCAACAATAAGTGATAATCTTTTCTCATACATGGCTTATGGTGTCGGTTGAAAATGCTATCATTGGCATGTCGATTGCTCTACGATAAGCTAATGATGATAATCTGGGGTTTACTTCGATAAGTGGAAAAATTATTTCCCTTTTTCGATATTCCGCCTGAAGCGGCCTTGGGTGAGTCAGTTAATCAACTAGAGGCACACACCCCAAATTCGGTTCCTTTTTTTCATACCGCCTCCTGTATAAATTGGATTAAAAACTACCTTCACACATGTTTGTCATTAATATTTGACATTTGTCATTGATGTGCATAAAATGTCACTGTGTAAGGGGACATTTAGAAGACGTGAAAGTGAATATGCTTCAACTGGTCAGATTGTAGACTGGAGACTTTGCACTGTTTGGTTGAGTGTAAGTGGAGTTCTAGTGACTTTGAGCCTGTCTCTCCTGTGCGTCTAATCACTTCCCTAATTTGGGTTGTTGTCGAAATTAAATGCACTACCCAACTTGCTTCCTAACGGTTCAAACAACTCTTTTTTAAGGCTAAATTATTACTGATCCGTGTGAAGTTGGAGGGCGCCGATGTTGGGACATTGTGACTCTTTCTAAGATTAAAGACAAAAAAAAAGGGTATATTGAAAAGGAGTGTGGTCTCCTAACTACCCAGATTGGTGGCGGTCTATTTAGAGCGCAAGTGTTCATTGTCTACTATGCGGGCGCGTCTGAGTCACACGCCTTAACCTTGACGGGCCGTCCTTGCGTGGCTCGTCATGGGCGTCTCAACTATCCGTCATAAAGGATTAATCATACGACGTGTGATCGTGTCTCGGACGTCCACACAGTTGATGTAGTTAGACGGTTCCCAACTGAAGACGTACAACCTATTTCTAAATCAAGTAACGCCACTGTTTTGCACTTTTAAGACACCTTTTATCTTGAAACCGAGCTGATTGTTGGATTTTCGTACCCAGTGAGGATATTAGACGATATAAAGGTTTCTGCAAACAACTAACTAAGAATACTATGTTTAATGCTGCCATTTCGAATGGATGAGATCCAACTTCGTAAACGAACATTACGTAAGTTTATCAAGCTTTGACCTGAAAAAGATTTAGGAGATTTATCACTCAATTTATTCAAACGCGGTATGTCCAAAGGAGACAAAACTGAAGAAGAATTTGCAACCTAGCCATGCAGACATACATAAGGCCATTCCATGCCTACAGTGGCATCGACCACTTCCAAATTCTTTACCAAATGCAATTTCTCGAGCCAAGGCAATGAAAGTGAGGATTGTAGCAGGATTTTTATTAACGCAAGGAATCACTGCTCAACTTGTGTGCACAAAAATGTACGATTGGCGTAGTTTGGAAAAGAGTTGGACTCGGCGCCAGCATCAGTCGTGCCGGCAAAAGTAAGCGTGAACGCTAAGGGCTGATCGTTGATGGTAGCAGTGAATACGACGGGTTGGTCCTGCTCACAATTTGGTTTAGATGATGAGTGTCGTGAGGGTGGCAACTGCTGCTGCTGCTGCAGGAGTGGTGGTGCGGATTCCTGATTGCAAGCATCCAAACATGGAGTAGCAGCAGCAGCCACAGCAGCAGCATTGACTTCCGGTTGGAAACAGGCTGACTGTGACCCGTAGTTTGCGCACTGACTAACCATTGACGGTGCAGCCTGTGGAATGGACTGTGGTGGGACAGTCAAGCCTGTCATTGGTGGCGGCTGCTGAAACTGGTACTGTGGACAGCTCATGGGAGGGGAGTAAGGAGGAGAGAACCGAGGTGCGCCCATTGATGCTGCTCCACACAAGGTGTTTGAGCGAGTGAATGATGGCTGTTGTAGTGGTTGGGCAGCCTGCGGTAGGTGCGACACTCCGGAGTTCTGAGGACAGTAGGGCATCGGAGGTGGTGGCAACGCCATTGCCGCCTGTGGCGATGGAGGCATGGGACGTGGCATTCTGCAAAACGGCGCAATAAATCTCGGCGGTTGTGTTTGCGGTGGTACGAGGTAGTGAAAAGATGGCGCCACAGCTCTTTGAGAGTTGCCATTTTGAGAAATCAGGAACCTGATTAACTTATCACAGGTGGATCCAAATTTGCAGGAATCCTGACAGCATTCTTTGATACACTGAGCAATGTCATCCTCATCACTCTCGCTGTCCGAAGATGACTTCAACTTCCCCTTGCTCATCTTCTTCCGCTTCCTTCGCTTCTCTTTCTTCCCACGCTGCGATGTCCCCTCGCTCCTCTCGGTCAACAGTTGTTCTGATATCTTCTCCACTGTCTTTTGCAGCCCCTCCATGCTTCGCACCATGGCGCACACGGCCATCTCCATCGCTGCATCACCCCTCTGCCTGTCCTCATTCCCCTCGCAGTCGTCCTTGCCGCCTTCCGCGTTCTCACCCGCCAACACTCGCACACTGTTCCTGATCTCAGTCAAAGCCTGCAGGATCTCATTTGCAGGCTCCTCCTCCGTCCCTCCCTCCTCCGTCCCATTGACGAGGACGTTGACACTCTGTCGAATCTCATTGAGTGCCTCCATGATGGCGCCGTCCTCGTGTTCATTGGTGTTGTCCTGTTCCACATTGCTCACGCCTTCGCGCAGGTTGTGCAGACTTTGGCGAATGTCGTTGATGGCCACCATGACAGCGGCGTTCTCACAAGTCGGGTCGACCACCGGCTCCGTCTCCACGCCAACCTCATCCACCGCCGCTTGCAATTCATGCACACTTTGACGTATCTCCTCAAGAGCCCTCATGATGCCGCCTTCTTGACCGCCAACGTTGCACTGGCCTGTTTCGCACGGAGCGGCTCGAAGGCTGGCACGAATATCCTGCAGCAGACCTGCCAGCTGCGATTCCGGCTTATTGGATGCAGTGCCTGTGGTGGCCTGACACAGACTCAGCCGCTTCACACTGTCCCTCAACTGCTGCACTTCCTGTTGCAGTGCTGCGTCAGCGGAGATTTCGTTGATGCTGCGACGAATCTCGTCGAGAGTGCGTCGTATGTAGGGGTCGACGTTGGTGGTCTGGTGTTGGGGCAGGAAGTCGGAGGGGCGTGCGTGGCCAGCCTGAATGCGTGCCAGACCTTGTTTCATGGCCTCCAACTCAGTGCACTTGTCAATGTCCGTTGGGTCGGGCGACGCAGTGGTGTGTCGTGGCAAGTAGTTGGTGTTGCCCTGCGATATGGTGGTGACACAGGGAAGAGGTGTTGCTGTGTCGCCAATGCTTCTCGTCGTCATGGAGACACTGGAGGTGAGCCAAGTCGCATCGGATGCAGCGACTGACTCGTGACTGGAGTTGGTTCGTCTGTCGTCGAGTAAGTCAGTGGTTGGATGTCGTCGCTTGTCATCGATGAGGCAGATGGGTGAGGTGATATCCTGATCGCAGTGTGAGAGGGGGAGGTGTCGTCGTGGCGACGGTTTGAGGTGGTGGGCGAGTGTGGTGGGTGAGTGGGATGGTCGGAGTTGTCGAGTGGTTTGGGCGACAACGTGGTAATGCGGCGACCTCTGAGTGGTCATGTTGGCGGTGGCACGCTGAAGGCACGCGTTGGGAGGGGATGTGGCGTGGCGTGGCGTGGCGTGGCGTGGCGTGGGTTTGGTTAGTGTGAGAGTAATCAATAACTCCAATGTGGAGTATTGAGTTTCATCATTTAAAAAGTGTGGTTGTTATTACTAAATGAGTGGCCTCTTATCTTCTCGACATAAACAGCTTATGATTGATTGTCCTTTGGCAGTAACTTTTTATCTTAGATCTAAGTTGAATAATTTAAAACTGGATTTTTTGTTCCTAAATTTGAGCCTTTGTTTGGCAGTGATATTATGATTCTATTTACCTATTTTTTTTAATTTGTTGTTAATCTCCCCATGTTTGGTCAAATTGTTTAGTTTTGTAGTGTCTTTTCCTTGCTTAAATATCTCACCATCAGGTGACAAGTTTGCCTTATTGATTCGGCAGACGCACGTGGTTTAAGGCGCGTTTTATTCCATGCGACATGATGGACGGTCGCTCTGACTTGGCAAAGTCCACTTTTACTCACACACAGGATGAAATAAGAGACAGCTTGAATTTAGAATTTCCATCCTCTGATCATTTGGAATTTGATGAGTGGATTTTTGGAATTGACTTCTCTTGCTGCACTAAGTTTTCGCTTTTCAACAAATGGAATTCGCTTGATTGTTGTAATTCTAATGATAATTTCGACTGTTACCGTAAGCCTGCCCAGAGCACAGTGGAAACAGCGATCTCCTTTTCACCAAAGCCTAACAAAGACGTAATTGCTGAAATTAGTATTGGCTTGAACTGTGAAAAACCGGGCGGTTACCAACCTAGTGTAGATGATGTGTGCGCAAAATGCATTGAAGTAAGTCCTGATGAGCCGTCACATTTCGAAATTAACCCATGTGTTTCGCCACTCACCAAGGTGTCAGATCTATTATGCTGTCCGGCAGTAGAACAGGATTGTTGTCGCAGTCTTGATGAGGATAGCATTAGAAAAACTGTGACAATGTTAAAAGAGAACGTGGATGAGATCAACCGTGCATTATGCTCTCAAATCAGCGCTACATCTATCGAAAAACAATTGTTGGAGGAAATACAGGGCATGAAATTACAGTTGTGTGAATTGAGTGAAATCTTGAAGAATCAGAGTTCAGTCTGTCCTCCCGAGGATCCGTGTGCTCAGTCATCATGCATGCAAAAGGATTCCACATTGCAACTGAGCAGAGACATTGAGGAAATTAGGTGCTGCCTTCAGCAGTTGACTGCAGGACTGGGTTGCTCCTCACCTCCTCCCAGTTGCCCCAAGTGTGGCTCCCCCTGTGAGAGTGTGAAAGCTGAGGATAATGATGAATGTGGATGCAAGCCTGAAGATGCTTCTCGAGTCGTGAAGTGCCAGGTGGCTGTACGAATTTCACAATGTGATGATACAACTCAAGAAATTAAAACTCCAAGTGCAAATATTAATCAATTCCTGCTAGATAAAGTAGAGGGACTGAAGACCTCCATAGATGATGCTATAGCTACAGACAATGTCTGTAGTGAAAACGAGAAAACAAATGAACTTTGCGCTCAGTCTGTCACCGAGAAGGACGACTTCGCCAATACCTGCACTCCGTCTGTAGCATCCTTTGGAAATCCAAAAACTTCTATTGAGCGTATATTTCAAATTTTACAAGATCTCGAGCACATTCTTTCCTCTGATGATTCTAACCTTAATCAGGACAGAGCTCTGCAGCTGGTCTGTGAATTGAAGCAACTTCTAGAGTCCGAATTCAGTAATCCAAGTTTGAAACCTGACGATGATTGGGCATTTCGAGAATTGAGCGAGAAATATAACTGTGCACCACCGTACCCAATACCAGCTCCACCTTGTATGACAGATGAACGAAGGCATCCCGACCCACCAAGCCATAAGGGCTCTGCAGCTTCTCTCTGCGGAAGTGGTATTTGTAACCTCGCTGAGTTTCCCCCAGGAAAAGACTCAAATCAAACCATTGACAAAAAAGTCAAAGATTTGTTACGAGAGCTCTACTGCGAGTTGCAGTCATTCGATGAAGGAGTCAAGGCAAAGGTGCTTTCCATGTTGGAGGAAATCAGCGAAACTTTAGAAGCCCTACAAAGTTGTCAACAAAGCGAGATTGCTGAGTCCATAAACCATTGCACCGACTGTAAAGTTCAAGCAGAACCCGAACAGTTTGATGCATGTGGACTGCCTCTTACACCCCAAGAGGAAATGGCTTGTGAAAATCGTGCTGGATGTCAAACAACAATTGTGCCAACACCAAATTTGTGCGGTCTGGTAACTGAACTTCAGAGTCTCATTAATTTACTGGAATCTTCTGCTCAATTCCCCGACTATGATTTCGAAGCAAATCTAGACTGTACTTTAAACAATCTGAAGCACATTTTGCAAACAAAATGTAATGATTCTGATATTCTGGAGAGCATTGGAAGTATTTTGAAATCCATGAAGGCTGAGCTTTGCCAACAAGGCGCTGAAGCTTCAACACAGATGGCTATCATTTTCGAGGTGGAAGAGTTACTAGTGGCTGCTGGTGTCAACTCCTCAAAAGGGAGGCAGAATTCCTGTGAATCTGAGCACTCCACATGCTACACAGATGGGACAGTTCCGAACAAAATGTACGATGAGAAGATAATGACAATCTTGGGTTCTATAGAAGGCTGTATTAGAGAAGCTGGAAGTTGTTGCCTAAGTCATGCGGAAGCAATGCTTTCAACGAAGAACGACCAGAGTATGAATGTGGCATGTTCTAACGCTCCTACTCAAAGTTGCTTGGAGGAGGCCGACTATAGGTCACCAGCAGTTGTGTGTGCTGAGGCGATCAACTCACGGGTGGCACTAATTTTAGCGGAACTAAAAGGTGTCGTACAGACATTGGAGGTGGAGGGTTCCACACTCCTCGATAGCACTATTTCAAGGATATTTTACATCTTTGACCAAATCGAATGTATCCTAGCGACTGATCAACTAAATGCTCGCATTCTCATGGAAATAAAACAAATTCTTGGACGAATATACGGGAAGGGGATGGGCACAGTCTCAGAATGTATCGTCGCCAACTATGCGGCACCCACCAAAGGTTGTTCCCCTCCCCCTACAACCGATGGCGAGATTTGTGAAAGTAACAGTCGAAACCAGTTGAGCACAAGACAAAGTGAAGGATGTGCTGCCTCGGACCGTTCATCATCTTCCACACTATGCCCTGTCTACCCTACAACCGTCAGCGAAACCTGTAAATGCAACAGTCGAAACCGAGGTCGAAGCAGCACAATGCAAAGTGAGGGCTGTACTGCCTCTGAGCGTCCATCAGCCTCCACAGTGTGTCCTGTTCACCCTGCAGCCGGTAGCGAAGTCGGTAAATGCAACAGTCGAAGCCAAAGTCGAAGTCGAAGCAGCACAATAAAAAGTGAAGGATACCTTAATCGGTGTCTGAATGCGCTCAGAAAGGCGCGCTAGTGGTTAAACGTTTCGTTTGCTCTATTTTGAATTGTCTAAAATTGAAAGTGGATAAGTTGGCCATTAATAATAAAAAAAATATTATTTTTATGCATAATTTAGATCACTTTTTTTTTGCATTTTTTTTCGCCATTAACTTTGTAAACGAGTCAACTAGCATGTCGAGGGAGCCTTCCAATTTAGCTAGTCGTAGAGCCTTCGAGGTCACGTGAGTTGACCTCTTCATCGATTCCCGTCGACATTCATACATTTAACACGTGGCTAATTCCATGATCTTTGATAGAGCAAAACACAAGCACAATGTGTAATTCATCAGGCTACAACCAGGAAGGCTTAAAATGCACATTGTTTGAGTTGAGAAAATGTGTGTGTACTATCATTCAATTGCTGCGCTCGGAGGTGAACACCTGTCCTGTTGGCGAGAGGCTGATAAATAAGGTGCACAATTTGAAATCACAGCTATCTGAGCTGAGTGAAGACTTGATAAGGCAATGCAAATGTCTTCAGAATGCGTCTCAGTGCTCTGGGTCATGCATGGAGGCTATGGTAAGTGTTGACCTAACCGAAGTACTGGGAGAGATTAAAAAGTGTATGAAGCAAGAAACCTGTGAATTCAGTTTCTCACCAACTTCAATGACCGATGCTCCTGGTGTTTGTTCAAAAAGGGACGATTTTAATGCTGGAGAAATGGGATGTCAAAAGCCCCGTGGGTGTGGATGCGGTAATCCTCAAGTCGATAAGGGAGCTACAAATCTTTGTGGTAATGAATCGACATGCCCTTTCCGTATTGCGTCGGAAAAGGCCCCCAAACCAGATATGTTTGGCCAATTTTATGATGTTGGAACACCGATGACGTTTGGAAATCAGGCAGACGATTTTAGAAGTGATATTGAAAGGGTTTTGACATTGTTAAATGAGTTGAAGGAGATTTTGGCTACTGACAACAGTTCTGGAGGCAAAAATTTTGGTCCTCAAGCCCTTGAATTGGTCAAGTGTCTCGAAAATCTTGTAAATGGTGATTCAGTTGCCAATGGAAATGATATCCTGATGCAAAATTTTTCAGCAGACATGTCGAGTGAAGATTTCGAAGGACACGATGGTAACAAGGGCTGTAATGATCTCAATACAAAGTTTAAAGACATGATTTGCAAGTTGTACAGTGAACTGGAACCACTGGAGGATGAAGTGAAGGAGAAGGCAATTTCGGATTTGGAGAAGATGCGCCAAGCACTAATGACTTGTGAACCAATGAAAAGGGAAACAGAAGACTCACCTCGTGACGAGGATGGGAGAGGGGGACAGCAGGAAGGGCTATCCAACTCTGATACGAACGAGTGCCAAGATGGAACACGAGAAAATGAGCGAACGGGAGCGAATGCAGAAACCGATCCCTCAGATACGGGAACGCATAACACCACAAAGTATGCTTCAGGAGAGAATAATGAAGGAAATGCAAACAACTTGAAAGAACATTTCTCGAATATGCCCCCAAAGAAGGTGGAAGTTATTCAAAATGATGTTTCAAACAATTCCGTGATGGAAAGTCGAGGAAGCTTTCTTTTTACTGGCGACATTCGAGAAAAGATTACATCACTTCTCTGCAAACGGAACAACTTACCCTCAGCAGAGTTTGATGGAAAACTGCTCTCGATGCTGTGTGATTTGGATGCCATTTTGGACACATTTGAATCCGGACTCACTACGTCAAGACAGCTTCCTCCATCTAACCAACGAGACTGCCAGAACTGCATTAAGCCCACCGCTAGTTTGTTTTGGGTTATATCGTGTCTGGAAAACTTCATTCGACGCATTGAACCGAACTTGCAATTCCCAGAATGTAGTCTAGAATCCAAGGTATGTAGCCTGTTATGCATTCTCTCCTACCTATTGCAATCACAACGTCCTGATTTGTCCAATTTGGGAATGGCAGAGGAGGCTTTGAAGTGCCTCGACATTGAACTGTCTCGACAGGGTACGAGGGCCTCTGTGCTGGCTGCTTATGCAAATCAATTGGAGAAGATGATTATAAATGCAAATACAGTCAAAGGTGACACAAAAATAGAGGGAAACAATGAAAATGGCCCAAAAAATTCCGCTAAATTTGAAAATGCCAATCAGACTCAAGAAAATGGGCCAATAGACGGGGGCGTTGGGGAGGAGGGGGCGCAAAATGCTCCACTAAGTGCTCATAGGAAAGAAGATTTAGTTGGAGGTAGCCGAACAATCAACCCATTGGCAGAGAAACCTAAGGGTGAAGGCTCAACCACTTTCCGAGGCGTGTCTGATGAGGAAAAAGCTCAAGCAACAGTTGCTACAGTGTTAAATGAGACTAGCCAATGAACAAGACTCCAATAAAAAGGAGTCTTAGAAGGCCACAATTATCATTTCTTGTTAATTTAGGCACAATGATTTATTTAAAAAAAAAAAATAAATACCTCCGCCTAAACCTATTACTTTCCACTTAACGTTGTTAGGAGATGAGTGTACTTTAGATATAAGGCATCCAAAGTGTCACCCGGTTGCCCAACTGTCTGTCACGTGAAACATTTGACATATTGATTTTCATAGCAATCGTTGGAAGTACGCTTCGAGGGACATTGCAAGTCGAGAGGTGTCCTGACTTGACTTAATACCGGGCCATAGTGAAAAGATCCGCCCCACAAATTGTTAGATGTCAAAATGGAAAGCCAAATTCACGGAGATGAAAAAGCCGAGTTCACGAGCAATAGCGATCGCAGAGAAGAGAATCTCAACAGCGAATTGGCAGTTAGCCCAGAGCCAGTAGAGACGTGTGGTTCAAGTGAGAACAATGCTAATACTTGTACTGCAAGCAGTGGACAAGGACGAGGCAACATCGATGCGGAGAGTGTGAAACGGACTGTGGCGCAGTTGAAGACAAGTGTGGGCGAAATATCTCGCGTAATGTGCACACAAGCGCAAGCACAAGCGTCTACTGGAGAAGGTCGAATTTTGAAGGAGATCCGAGAAGTGAAAGCGCAAGTGTGTGAATTGAATAAGAATTTGCGACGTCAAATGGATGGAAATGCCTCCCAGAACGATCAAACAGAAAGTGGTGCTCCAAATGAAGAAGTTGCCGATGCTCAAGAGCCTACTGATACCAAGCTAGTTGGTAATCCTACATTGAAAAACATTCAAGAGACTGTGAAGACACTTCAATGTAAACGGGATGAAATTTCATCTGATGAGCTAAACGAAATGCTAACTTCAGTGCTGAAAGATTTGGACAAACTTTTGGGTTCCCAAGGCGATGGAGAGGAAAGTAAAGCTGCGGACTGTGGTGGAGAACAGGAACGACTCGAACCCACTCCTCAACTGAACAAAGTCGTGGCATGCCTTCAAAAGCAAACCAAGTGCCTAAAATCGGATGCAACCTTTGAAAACTGTGACCTCGAATCAAACATACGCTCTATGTTGACGATGCTCAAGGAAATAATTACAACAGATCGTCCAGATTCAAATAAATTGGGAAAAATTAATAAGACCTTGAAGTCGCTTACTTGCGAACTAAATAGACAGGGTGAAAAAGGTTCACAAATCGCTGCTGAGATTGCTGAACTCCAAAATTGCATGCTGAACAATGAGGAGTCGAATGCAAATCCAAACAACCTTAACAACTCCGATCAGGGTTGTCCCGACCTGTCAGAAACACCACAAATGTGTCAGATTATGAAGCAACTTCAAGGGATCATTCAATGCAGCCAACCAAACATAGTGTTCCCGGATTGTGGATTGGAGGCCAATATTTCATTCCTAATGGACAAGTTGATGGAGACTATTAAATCGGATAAATGCAGCTCCAAACCATCGGAGAAGATAATAAGCCTCGTGACGTGCCTTGAAGAAGAAGTGGGCAAACAGTGTCCATGTGAGTGTGAACTCTTGGCAAAAATCCATGAGGTCCAGCAACTACTCAACCCTACTGATAAATGCGGTTCCAATCAATTTGACACTTGTCAAACCAATGTTAACCAATGCGGGCCTTCACTACAGGTGACACCAGAACTATGCAATATTGTAAAGCAGATGCAAAATCTCATCAAGTGTCTCAAACCGGACGCTCAATTTCCGACTTGTGACATACAATCGACTATCATGTGCATGCTGGAGAACCTGAAGGCGATCATCCAGTGCGCGGATTCTAGTGCAGTGGAGAGGATAACAAATATGTTGAGGTGCTTGGAAAGGGAACTCTCTAAACAATGTGAAGCTGCAACAGTTCTTCTAACCAAGGTGCGTGAAATTCAACAAATGCTATGCAGTAGAAACGGGTGTGGAGGCTCCAGTCAACAACGCAATGGCTTTCAATGTGGTAATGACCAGTGTGGCAACGACCAATGTGGCAATGACCAATGCGGCAACGACCAATGTGGTGGTTCATGTCTAAAACCAACTCGACTTCTGACCTGTTTGATTAAGCACCTTCAGAACCTCATCCACTGCCTGAAACCAGATCTGCAAATTCCGAGCTGCGATATGGAATCAACTCTTCTATTCCTACTTACTCAATTAAAGGAAATCATACAATCAGGATGCGTCAATCCTAAGGCACTGGAGAAAGTTCCAAAGATGATGCAATGCCTGGAATCCGAGTTGTGCAATCAGGGTCAAGGTAAATCCCCTATTGTGGCAAAAGTTCGTGAGATTCGACAGTTGCTGAGTTGTGGATCGGGTTGCGGGTCCTCGTGTAGGCAAGCCGATGCTAATCAATGCGGTCCCTCACTACAGGCGACACCTGAACTATGCAATATTATAAAACAATTGCAAAATCTCATTAAATGTCTTAAACCCGATGCACAATTCAATGGTCGTGACTTACAGTCGACCATTTTGTGCATGCTGCAGACTCTGAAGACGGTAGTTCAGTCAGGCTGTGTGGATCCCAGCGCACTGGAGAGGGTAGGAAGTCTGCTGAGGTGCTTGGAAAGTGAACTCTGCAAACAGTATGAGGCTGCATCAGCTATTATGCCGAAAGTGCGTGAGATTCAACAAATGCTATGCAGTAGAAACGGGTGTGGAGGCTCCAGTCAGCAGCGCAATGCCTTTCAGTGTGGTAATGACCAATGTGGCAACGACCAATGCGGTAATGATCAATGCGGTGGTTCATGTCTAAAGCCAACGCGTCTTCTGACTTGCTTGGTCAAACACATTCAGAATGTCATTCATTGCGTGAAACCAGACTTGCAGGTACCATGTAGCGACTTGGAATCAACTCTTCTGTTCCTACTGAATCAATTAAAGGAAATTATTCGTTCTGGATGTGTCAATCCCAAGGCGCTGGAAAAGGTTCCAAAGATGGTGCAATGCCTGGAATCAGAATTGTCCAATCAGGGTCAGGGCAATTCTACCCTTGCTGCAAAAGTTCGTGAGGTTAGGCAATTGTTGAGTTGTGGATCGGGTTGCGGGTCCTCGGGCAGGCAAGCCGATTGTAATCAATGCGGTACCCCACTTAAAGCGACACCAGAACTATGCAAGATTACAAATCAGATGCAAAGTCTCATCAAATGTCTTAAACCGGATGCACAACTTGGCGGTTGTGACTTCCAATCGACTATCATGTGCATGTTGGACAACCTAAAGATGATAGTTCAGTCGGGTTGCGTGGATCCTAGCGCAGTGGAGAGGATTGGCAATGTGTTGAGGTGCTTGGAAAGTGAACTCTGTAAACAATATGAGGCTGCTGCGGCTCTTCTAGCCAAAGCGCGTGAGATTCAACAAATGCTAAACAGAGGAAGTGGCTGTGGAGGCTCCAGTCAGCAACGTTGTGGTGGTGGTGGTGGTGGTGGTGGTGGTGGTGGTGGTGGTGGTCTCTGCGATTCATCAGCACTTAGAGAGACCCCTAATCTGCGTTGTATGACAACGGAACTTCAAAAGATTGTCCAGTGCCTAAAACCAGAGGTTCGATTTAAGAGTTGTGATTTGGAGGCAACAATTTTATGCTGTTTGAAACTTTTACAAGACATTCTTCAATGCCAAAGTCCCCAACCATCTGTCATGGGAAAGTTGAAGAAAATTTTGGATTCTCTTGAATGTGAGGTGTGTGAGCAAGGCCTGTTTCAATCAAACCTTTTGACGACCATCCACGAGGTCAAACAATTGGTCGGCAATCAAAAATCCGGTTGCGACCAGACATGCGGGGGTGAGAGCCTAGAAGATGTTGTCGGTAGGACTGTGAAAACAATGGACGATTGCATCAGGGAATTGGAGTATGTCCTCCGTGATTTTGTGGGCAATAGCGGATGTGAGCAGAACAACAGAGGCCCTTGTTTCAACGGAAATAATGCCTTTCAACAATGGGACACGACTGGCGATGACAATGAGAGCTGAGGGATAACGACTTGCTTTTTCCTTAAACTTGAACACATGGCTGTTCTGAAAGCTTCCTATTCATTTTTAAGATAACTGAAATAAATATTTCTTTTTTTTTTATCTACGCTTCTTTGAATATCTACTCGAAGTTCCGCCCATTACTTTTTAAATTTTATTTTCAAGTAAGTTTTAGTTGTCGCTATAGAAGAGCCGAGGGAATTGGCGGTGGAAGTCACTTTTGCATCACGTGACGTAGATTCCGCATTGATTTTCCTAGAGTGTGGTGTGGTTACTGAGGGCTAGAATGCTGAACGGTTCTGATCCAAGGGAGGACTTTTCAAGTCGTGATGCCCACGTTTACAGATCGGAACAATGTGCTATTGTGATTGATGAAAATGGAAACAGTTGGGCCGGAAGGGAAGGCACGAGTTGTGAGGCGACAGCGAGGGTCTGGGAGAGACATCAGCTGCCGCTATTGCAGACCCAGAACTCCATCAACTCGAATGAGTTTGTGGCAGCTGACTGGGAGTCAGCCTTTGCGGCGAACAATGAGGCACCGGATTGTCCACACGATGGAAACTCCCAGTTGACTTCCAATGGTGAAAGTATTAAAAGAATTATTATGCGCTTGAAACAGAGTGCGACGGAGATTACTAAAGCATTGAATTCACCAGAGCAAGCAATGAATAACGAAGCACCTTTGGAGGCACTCAATTGCATGGGTTTTCGGCTGAGCGACAGTCAGCGGTGTGATCAGACGAAGTCCAACACTCCTTCAAGGCGCGTTCGATGCCCATTCAACGGTGAAGAGCGAAATATCGTCAAGTGTCCTACCATTGAAGGTAGTAGACAATGTGGACGATCTAGATCATACAGCAATTGCGGACGGTCAATAACTCCAGCATCTAGTAGATCAAGGGAGAATATTCAAGGCAAGATGGCATTGCCTGGGTGTAGACGAAGCAGTCAATCATCAGCTGATGAACCGATGCAGTCGCTACGTACTGCAATGTGCGAGATCGAAAAGGTCATGAAGAGCATAAATGGATTGACAATGAAGTGTCCAGCGCAAGCAGGTCTAACTGTCCCTGAATGCGGTGCAGCAACAAAGTCATTAGCAAAGCAAGCGATGTGCGATGTAGACTTGAAAGTGGAGTCTTCTCCATATTCGTCGGCATTCCTAGACTCACCCCAGTTACGCGAGTGGGTAACACTTCTTCAAAATCTTGCTCGGTGTATACAACCCAACGCTCGATTTCCAAGTAATGACTTCAAGAGCATGATCACGTGTACGGTGAATATTCTACAGGATATTCAAGACTCTCTGGAGGATCAGGAGTCCGAAATGTGTACTACGCATGAATTTCAGCAGGGCATCAACGGCCAATGCAGCGAATTTGCTGAAAAACCAACTATAATCTGTCTGGATGACAAGAAACTCACTGAATCACCTCTACTCTGCAGGTTAATGGAGACGCTTGAAAAGATTATCCTCTCCATGCGACCAAATGCAGCTCTTGAGGGCTGTGATCTGGAATCTTGGCTCGCCTGCCTACTGTCGAATATGAAGGATATAGTTCAAACTGAGTGTCTTGAGTCGTGCAAACTGCAGGCGATCGGAAAACTGTTGAAATGTCTTGAAGGCGAAATCTGTCGACAAGTTGGAGAGGAATCGGATATCCTATCGAAGGTAAGAGAAATTCAGGAGATACTCCAAATCTTGGACGGTGAAGTCGACACGGGCAGACAGTGTGCGTCTACCCAACGTGAGATTACATTGCAAAAGACGCCCCAGCTCGCTAGAATTGTTATGGAGCTTCAAAATCTCATTCTCTGCGGCAGGCCTGACGTGGTATTTCCCACTTCCGATGTCCAATCCACCATTTTCTGTATATTACTGTTTCTGAAGGATAGTATTCAATGTGGGATCGTTAATGTCAGTACTGGAGAGAAGATGGCACAACAAATGAAAAGCCTTACCTGTGAGATAATGAAGCAAGGCTTGAACACCTCTAGACTGGCAGACAGCGTTCGCGAATCGCAACAATGCGTCCAGAAGATGCTTGACGCAAGAGCGAATCAATTGGATCTCTGTCGACCGAAATTGGAAGAGACGCCTAATTTGTGCAAGATTGTAGTTATACTTCAAAAGGCTATCCAGCACATCAAAAACGATGCTCAATTTCCAGCTTGTGACTTGGAATCGAGAATTTTAGGCTTGCTTAAAGTGCTGAAGGACACGCTGAAGTCGGTGCGTCCTGATGACAAGTTGGTGAAAAGGCTGGAAAAGATTATGCGATGTCTTGAATGCGAGGTGTCCAAGCAGGGCATGCAGGAGTCCGATATTAGCTCAGCTATTCTTGAAATTCAACAGAGTCTACAGAAATTGCAAAACCCATGTGACCAAGACCTTGGGACAATTAGGGAGACGCCTCAACTCACCGACGCAATTGAGAAACTTCGCGAACTCATCCAATGCATGACTCCAAGTGTCTGTTTGATGGAAAATGACCCTGGAACGATGATTGTGGCCTTGCTAGGTGTTCTAAAGAAGGTAATTACACCTACAACCTCTATACCTGACGCAGTGGAAAGGGTGCAGGAACTCCTGAAGGTCCTTGAATGTGAGGTGCGTCGTCAAGGGGCTTGCGAGTCTAAGGCCCTAGACTGCATCCACGAGGTTCAGTACACCCTAGCACAAACCACAACGTCAAACACTCCACAGATGCCGAGCAATGAGTCTTTTAGGAGGGCCTTGAGCTCTTTAATCACCGCCAATACTTGCATCAAGAACTTGGAATGCGTGCTGCGTCAATTTGTTGAATCGCCTCCACATTCTAAAGATGCGTCTGCTGGAAGAGTAGCTGAATGCAGTGGGACTCGTCCAATTAATCAAGAAGAAACGGCTCCACCTTCTGCTGAAGCCCCTGCTCCCGTTGAGTGTGCTGAAGCTGTCCAAAATGAACATCCCTGTGAAAACGATGAACAGCCAGAACCTGCTGCCGAGGCTTCTGTTGGACAAGCAGTCCAGCACACCCTAAACACCAGCTGTCCTATTGCTGAAAAATCATCACCATCCTCTACCAACTATCCTGATGGACAGCCAGTTGAGTACAGTGGCACCTCTCAAAACCCCTATCCCTTTACTCACGATGAATGGCAGATCGCTGAGGCCAATGGGACCATTTTCTCGGGAGCCCGACCAGACAATCTGCCTGATTCTTTCGTCGAAGGAGGCGTAAGCGCCCACAGTCACAATAGCGAAAATTAAAACAGCAACCATCGTGAATGGGACATCAAGACAATCGCCAAACCATTCTCTTCTCATGGAGATTAAACACCAGTCCCCTCTGACGGCATTGCAAACATTACGTGTTGATTTTACGTCAATGTTTTAAATGTCGAAAAATAAATGATCCTTTCATGATACTACTCAACTCTAGTGTCTAGCTACCTCCCCCTCCCCTCCTCCCCTTCATTGTATGCTTTGCTTTTAGAGTGGGTAAATTGCCCAAAACTCGGAGGAAGGCTGCCTCCCCAAGGCACATGTTTTACGCGGCCCTATCGATTATCACGAGGATGTGTTGTTCCCCCCTTCCCCCTCCCCCAGCATGTGGAGTGCTTGGCGGGGGATAGGATGCATGAGCTTGACAACATGTGGATAGCTCCAATGGTTGGGAGAACAGTTGAGGTGGAGGAGATTAATCGTACTCACCCAAGTTTTATCCCAATTTCAGGTGTTTTAGAACATAGAATTGAAAGTGCTTCTGCAGTGGACTACAGTAGGAGGAAGTACACTAATGCTGGTCAAAACGGAACCCGGAGTACCACCTATGAGTGGGTTGATGAGAGAGCACAATTCAATAGCTCTGCTGAGAATGGTCTGCCTTTGGACGACCCTGAATCGCCTGGCGAGGCAGAGAGCTTAAACAATTCCAGAAGTGAATGTTCTCAAGCCCTTATAAGACTCCTGGAAGACCTGAAAAACACACTTGTGGAATCATCGAAGACGTGCAATGCAAGCTTGAGAGAGAGCACCATAGCCTCAATTGAGACGGTACTGAGACAGATCAGGGCTCGATTGAATGAGCCTGTCATAAGTGAGAGTCTCAACTACAAGGCCACCGAAAATTGTCAGCCACGCTCCTCAGATGTGCCAACGGTTCTGCGTGAAGTTGAAAGGAGTATAAGATCTTTGAAAGAGGGGGTTCGCAGATCAAGTAAACTCTCCAACTCGCCAGTGCGACCACCCTCCTTGAAGGTGAATTCGATTGAACTGCTTCCAACGGAGGTAGAGCACACGAGCTCGCTACGCAAATTGAGCGCATCAAATCAAGAAGTAGCTTCTCGTGAAAACTCATCCAACCCAAATGTTGTTGAAGGACCCTGTTCTTCGAAAGATCCTGTAGAACCCGCTGTAACAAGTCCACAAAGTTCAGAGGGTCTCAAAAGGCCTGCGCAAGAAGACCCTTCTTCCTCGAGACATACTGTGGAGCATCCCCCAAAGGTCCAGGCGAGTGAATGCAGTAACGCAGATCAGCAGCGACCAGCATCGGTGAGATCACGCGCTTCATCTTCCAAAGGATCGCTGACACCTCAAGATTCGCCTTCAATAGTGGTATCTCCCAGGGCTCCAGCAGAGGTGATTTCTCGTGTCTCCAACAAATCCACTGGAAGTAATCGCAGTGGTCAGCCTACCAGAGAAAATGCAAGCTTTGTCAAGAGTGCTAGTGTTTCCAAGGCCTCCGAACGATCTGGATCAAAAAGACCGGTTAATGGATCGGACAGAGATGCATTGGAGGGTGGTTGCCGAAGCTCCAACGGTCCAGCTTCAGTCAAGTCAGTGTCAGTCCCTTCGAAAGCAGCCTCAGAGCCACACTGCTCCGACTACGTATGCACAATTCAAGAGAGACCTGATTCGGCTCAGCCACGATGCTCTTCTCCCAAGGAACAATTGGCTCCACCGACTAAGGATTGTGCTTCAAATCAGGATAGAAGCCTTACCAACGACATGGAATCTGGCAGTCGGAAGCTTACAAAACTCTCAAAAATACTGCGCTCATTCAGATCGTACTCTTCTCGAGGTTCAAGATCAAAGCAGGGATCACAGATCGTAAATCCAGTGGAGCTGTGTGCAAAGATCTTGACGATTTGTGCAGGAACTCAGAAGGCCACTCAATTTCAAACTTGTAGTCCGGGGGCGCTTTATGCAAAAATCGTCGCCATGGGTCCTGAAGGGGAGGAATTCCTCCAGAGTGCTCAAGACTACTTAAAAACATGTCAAAGTAAACAACCATGTGGCAGCATTCCACAAGAGGCACCTCGTTACAGCCGATATAGCTCCGATTCTAAACAATCTCTGTCAAAAAGGAAAGCATCAGGAGAAATGTGTGAAGCTGTTCAAATTCGAAGGTCGAATTCCCACTCCTCCATAAAGACTCCACAATATTCGAGAGAGACATCACGCATGGAGGGTGAAGCACCCGAAAAGTGTGTTGAGAGGAGCCATTTGAAAGTGGGCCAGGATCGGCTCCTCGAGGAGGCGACGGAAGTGAGGATCTTGGAGGCACTGAAGGAAGTACGAGAGAGTATGCAAAGTATTGAGACGAAACAAGACAAGTTGCATAAGAAGGTGGATCCAGAAGTACTGGAGCTTCTCTACGATATGCGCAACAGTTTAAATTCACCAAACCGAGGCTACGATTCCGATAGTCAAGATGATGAGGCAGTGTTGTGTCCTCCAAGATTTGGCTATAACATAGGGCCAAGAAAGAGAGCCGTTGAAGAGGTGGTGGACAATAATGTGGATTTTCGATCAGCAGGTTCAAGACTCCTGCCCCAGTGTGGCACGCGTCCAACTCAAAGGTCAAAAGTGGACATGCGTAGCACGCCATCGCAGGAGGGCATGGAGGCCTCGGAAATGCGCAAAACTCTCAACGAGATCCGTCAAAGTATTAGTGCCATTGAATGCAGAGATGCAAGCAGTCCCGGACCCGAGGTGCTGAGAATGCTCACGGAGGTGCGAGATAGCATTAGGATTCTCTGTACTGCTCAACAGGAGCAGACACCAGTACAACCGGAAGTATTGAACGCACTAGAGGAAATCCGTGAAACCATTAGCAATGTGGAGGAGAGAACCCACATAGCCCAAGAACAGGCAAATCAGGAGGTGATGGCAATGCTGGAATCCGTGCGGCAGTGTATTCGCTCTGTTGAAATTGAAAGTTCAGAAAAATCGGATCTTAAAAATCAACAGATAATGGCGACCCTGAAGGAGATGCGCCAATCGGTCTGTCGGTTGGAGACGAGATCCGCTATGGCTGAGAGGAAGCTGAACCCTGAAGTGGCCGCCTTGCTTGGCGAAATCCGTGCCAGTATTCGGTGTATGGAAAAGAGTCGTGCAAGTCAACGAAATGCCGCTGATTCCACTATGATGAATATTTTGCGCGATATTAAGGGCAGTCTTGTTTCAATTGAGGGAAGGGCGTCGTCCACATCCCACCGACCTAGTGTCAACATGTTTGTGATGAACGGCTCCAAGAAGTCGGTCAATGAGGACATTCTAAATAGCTTGACCGGAATTAGGAGTGGTGATATTGCTACCCTGCCTAGATCCAGCTCAAAAGGTTTCACTAACAAATGCGTGGGTTCACCGAACCAGGAGCTGGTGCAGTCGAGGAGTTCAGAGCAAAACGTCCCACCACCGTCAGCTGTATCGACAGATCCCTACGTAAAAACAGCTCTGGACGAAATTCGTCAGAGCATGCGACAGGTTACGACCAATAGGCGCATCGCCTCAGGGAACATGGACGATCCAAAGTACTGTGAGTTGAGAGAGAGTATTCGAATGCTCCAACAAGACATGCGCTCTCTCCTAGAGAAGCAGACAGAAGTGTCAGGACAGTTGTCACGTGAGTATGACGCAGCGCAACTGCAGGGACTCTCGGAGGAGCTAGCGGATATCCGGTCAGGTATGAAGTGCTTGATCGACACCATTCCCTCCATTGTCGAAGCTGTGCGCTCCGAACAGCCATCGGCTAGCGTCGAACGGCAGAGTCGGGGCTGTACATCGCCTTTAAGTCGCCAACCCTCAGTAGAGAGTGTGGATGACAACGAGGCGGACCTACACTCCCCTATGTGCAAAAAGGTGTTAGAGATGCTAGAGGAGATGAAGACTGTGGATGCGATGGAAAAGGAAGTGCTACGGTGCGTTAGAACTGCGTCATCTGTGGCCGAACCCCAGGGATGTGAGACTCCCAACGTCAATGGTACCCTCGCCACGCCACCCGTAGCCCTGTGGAAGACTGAGCCCGCCACACCGGCAGGCATAGGATCGCCTTGTATGGGGTCTAGTGTCACTGTACCCGTCACCTCACCGAACCAGTTGCCCTCTACCTTCACTTTGAGTTTTGTGGGTCCTCAGCCACAGGCTCTGGACCTAACCCAACCCATGACCATCAGTATCAACGGACGTACTTTCAAGTGCTCAAAAATGTCGATGTAACATTTCGATCTGACGAACGCGCAGGCACCCATGCACATACAGTCTTATTTTGTTTTACTGGTCTCATTTCTACGACCACTCTTTGATTATCATTGTGTGCCCACCCTCCCGGCGGACTTATTATGCGGCGCTTGATTTGTTTTTTTTGTTTTAGTAAACCGATTACTACCGTGCAAAGGGAAACTTATAGCTATGTATTTACTCAAAAATAGCCATTCTATGTGCTTCAGTTAAATATTTCAGGCTTCCGGGAGGGTGAAAAAGCAGTTGTCAACTAAGCTTTTGTCCGAGAAAAACATAAGGCGCACCAGTTTTCCAATCAGTCGTATTTAGAACTATGTGGGAAGATATTCTTATGCACTCGTCTAGAAAACGCATGCATTGAACAAATGCGCTTTGATTACTTTAAAATACGACCTATAAAAAAGTGCCCCATTTTAAAAGCCTTTAAAGTTTTATGCCAAAAAAATGGTTAAAGAAAATATCACGGTCAAATCAATGTAGAAGACTCCAAGGTTGTCCGTTTAACCAGAAATGAAGGTAAGGGTTACCAAAAATAAATAACCGTAAGCGTAAGTGAGTACTTTTCTGCTTAGAGTCTGCTACTATAGTGCGATATAGGAGCCTTAAAAAACAACGTAGATATCGCTGGAACCTATTATAAAGGTCACTCAATTTGTGGGTTTTGTCTGCGCAGCTGTGGCGAAATGGCTCAGGGTGTCGGTTTCGGAAATTCTAGCATACAGGATCTTGACTATGGGGGTATTTTTTCAAATTTTTTTAGGGTTTCCTACTTAGCTTTTCAGGGTCGTACTGAGATGACGAATTTAGAGGGTAAAGTCTCCGAGATTCGTCTTTCCCGAGTTAATTGGCAGTCTTATCTTCAGTAGTTGAATAGTTGGCATCGTAAGCGCTGATTTTAGGGGACAAATGATTAGCCAAGGACAGTTTGATTTCATATCACGTCTCGATAACGCTACTACTGTGGAGGCTCGAGCTCGGGTGATCAATGAATTTAGGGGCGAGGTTTGCGATTAACCGTTTCCAAGCCATTTCTCAGGTTGCGCAGTTGTTTGTTTCGGTTTTGAATCGTATCTCTAAGGAGCAGACTTTGCAATATTTACTCTCCATGATGGATGACACGCTGAAGGTATAACTCTACTTGATTAATCTGCTCTAATTAGGAAGAAACATCTCGTGTTGAGCTGTTTCGACAGTACTTTGACTCAAAGTCAGAGAATATCTGGAATCACTTCTTTAACTTCCTTCAGCGAGCTGACCTTATTTGCGTTTATCAGGTATAATCCTTTTTGAGAAGTGCAACGTCTTTGAGGTCTCAAAGATAATCACCAAGTTTGCCTGTTGGTCTACCCAACACATTGACGAAAAGTCGCTAAATTACTTCTTTGGTTGGCTTCTCGAGAAACTCCAGCAACCCGTTTGACCTTCTTATCTCATTTATGTACTTACTTAGAACAACGAGTATTTGCAAACGGTGGCTCGTAATTTGCAGATGCTTCTTCGCGTTCGCGACTACCGCAATACTTTTGTGACTAAACAGGGCGTCGATGTGTAGGCTTTTCACACCCACTCCATAACTGCATGTTCTAGGCTCATCAAGGTGTTATCAAACAAGGAGACTAACTGTGAACTTTACTACCAGCTCATCTTCTGCCTCTGGTGTCTCAGTTTTAATGCCAATTTAGTGCAGGTCATGGTGAAGTAAGTTTGTCCTTGTGGTGACAATTTCATTCCTTGCCTTCTGCTAGAAACCCGACCCTTCTGCCTGCTGTTTGCGATGTCTTTTGCGATGCTGAACGGGAGAAGGTTTTGCGAATTTGCATGGCCTTTCTGCGAGTAGGTTTCCGTTTTCGGGCTCTCTGATGGTCCTTGTATTTTTTTCCCGCCACTTCTTTCCGAACATTTCTTTCAGTCAGTACTGGAGAAGCTAGACGATCCAGCGGTGATGCGCGAGTGCTCTCTGCGAATGGTGCAGTGTAAGGCCCTCAAGCGCCTGGAACTCCTCTCGCAGAAGGATCTTAGCCATGACCCTGAGATGACTGAGGATCTCAAGTTCCTACAGGTTCGTGCTCCTCGTAGTTTGCCTATTTATTTGCTCAAAAATTGCACCAATCAAACTGCCCTCTTGCCATCTTAAAGCTTTGGGTGGGAGGACAAGTGATTTAGTCCACTTTACATCTGTGCTGCGTGAGGGGAGTCGACCAATCATTTGCTCGACTGGACGTTTTCATTAATGTTTTTATTCAATAACTAAAACTGATTTCCAATTGTTTGATTTCAGTGGAACTCTGCTTTCTCAATGTGCTTCTGTTAAATAAGGATGGGAAACAGGCTTGTATTGCTCGCTTGGTTCGATGTTTTGCAGGAGACATTGAAGGCTAGCGTGCAGGACGTGAGCAGCCTAGAAGAGTACACCACAGAACTGACCTCGGGTCGACTGGAGTGGTCGCCGGTGCACAAATCGGAGAAGTTTTGGCGTGAAAACGCCGTTAAGTTCACAGAAAACAACTACGAATTGCTTAAGTGAGTCGATATTATCGCGTCTCTTAACGAGGATTTTGATTTGAAGCCAGTATAGCTAACGTCATGAAACATTGGGCTCAAAACGTTGTCATTGGTCGATGGTCTAAGAAACTCCATGGTTGCTGGCAATCCGAATAGATCGTATTGCTGACAACGACTCAAGCCTAAGGTGTGGGATGATCTGTTGAAAGCAGGTGTGGTGACTCGACAAGGTGGACAGGCTTGGTAGATGTGAGTGAAAAAAGTGTCCCGAAGCTTACCTGCTTGAGGGGAGCTACTTGCACCATTGTATTGGTTGCTTACAACAGGATCCCTTCGACCGTTTCCCTAATCCACTGAATAAGGTGTCGATGACCAGGTTAGCCATTTCAATATGCTCTGGCGAGATTGGACAGGATTTGTTGATTTACTTGTGCACAGAATGCTCGTCTACCTGATGGAGAGCTCAACAGAGGCGGTGATTCTCTCGGTGGCGGCGCATGACGTGGGCGAATTTGTACGCCACTATCCGCGTGGAAAACAGTAAGTCGATTTTCTCTGCCTTCTCAACCGGTCTTGCCCTCAGGGTTATTGACCAGCTCGGCGGAAAGCAGGTGGTGATGTCCCTGCTACAGCACCATGACCCCAGCGTACGCTATAACGCCCTACTGGCGCTACAGAAAATCATGGTGCACAATTGGTGAGTTTGTCTGACTCGCCTTAAGTGGCTCAGTTGTTGTAGTAGCCATCCATTATTGACCTGACATTCTTAATTCAGGGAGTACTTGGGCAAACAGTTGGAGACCCAGAAGACGGCTCCGTCAGCGTCTTCGACCTCAACGGCGAAAGTGAAGTAGCCAGTTTGTTACAGCCTCATCTTTCTCGTGCTGATTCGTGTGAATGTTGTCAACCCATTAACCATGCATAATATTATTTGTCTTTTAGTCAGCTTTGATACACTTGCGGTTTTTGTGTGTGCCTATGTATGCCCTTCACTGGACTTTCAGACAAATTGATTGGGTCATTCATTTTCTCTTGAAAAGTGGGGGTGGAGCAGGGCTGTCATCCTGGAGCCAGGGGCAGGGGCTCGGGGTGGTGGGGCGACCTTCTGCATCGGTTGAGGTAAAGGGTTTTCCTGTGCTATCCTTTGTAGTAGTTCATGCGTTTGGAGAAACTTCACCAAATGGCCTAGACACTGGTCGTCCCTGTCACGATAACGTGCCTGAGAGTCAGCTGCTATGTGTAGCTTGAGAGCTCGTGAGAATAGGGTTCGGTGATGCTTTATGGCGGTATCAATGTAATGCTTTGTTCGAACTGCAGGTTTCAGTCACTTGGGTGTCCGTATTGTACTGATCAGTTGGCCGGCCTCTGGACCGTGCCAACAGCCCCCGAGCCCTCTGCTTCCAGAATATGTATTCTGTCCCAGTACTATACCTTCTTTTTCCTCAAAGGGAGCCTCGGGACGCTACATTGGTGGCAGCGGAAAGCCAAACCCGACTTTGATGGATTTTACCCTGCTTTATACTGCTTCTAACAAACATTGGCGGTGTAAAAGAAGTGCATGTGCTACGGGTGGGAGAATCACTTACATCCCATAACAGAAGGGCTGGGATCGACGTTCATCTTCGGCACCTCCCTCGCCCTCGCCTTCTGCAAGGAAGCTATTGACAACTGAAGCGATACTAGCCGTGAATTCCAAGTCCAGTGCACCTGCCAAGAAGGATCAGTGACGTTGTGGTCAAGCATCCTGTTCTCAGACAACTTGCCTCCCTTCGCCAAAATGTGTATCAGCAGATGTAGAATGTGCAGGACGCCATTCGGCAGCATCGTTTTTTGCTTTGCACTTTGTTCCAATGGGGCCGGATCACCCCATTTGCTCAAGGTTCTACGATGCTCTCGTGTTTATCTCACGGCATCAGTAAAAGCCTGGAATCACAAAATGTGTTGTGTGTGTCTCGACTCATTCGAAAACTGGGATTCGTACCCCCATCTTTCATTAAGACACATTAATGTAAGAGAGAAGGACTAAAAAATACGCATTTTCTGCACTGACTGCTACGAGGGATTGATGGCGCTACAAGAACACATGTGCTCGAATTTCGATGGCTGGTGCTGTTAGCTCGTGGGTGCTTCTCACAGCACTGATTACGCTGTGGTGGCTGACACGGGAGGCTGCCCAAGGGGAGCGTCGGGCCGTACAATACTTTGTTTGTTCGAACTGCCGCTTTCGGTTACTTGGGTGGCCATATTGTACTAGCCGGTTGGCCGGCCTGTGGGCCGTGCCACCAGCCCCCAAGCCCTCTGCTTCCAGAATATATATATTCTGCCCTAGTAATATACCTTCTTTTACCTTAAGGGAAGTCCCAAGACGCTGCAATCAGGCATTGCCCGGTCTAAAAATAGGCATAATAAAATAAAAAATGGAGCGACTACAATCCATCTAGATTTGTTGTCAATATTTCATAATATTGGGTAAAGTAATCATTCACTGCAATGCCACTTAAGTAGTAATTCCTAACTGAACTAAAAAAACTCTTTTGGACTCAAGTTCTGAACCTTAAAAATTACCCCAAATGTAAACAAATTGCATTATATAAGTTCTAAAGCTCAGGGTTAACGCCAAATTACATTTTTAAGGGCTTTAGCATGGTGTCACTTTAATAGTATTCACCGACTCCGTATTCTGCAGAGCCTTAGAAAATGATTGATTTGAACAGCCTTGACACCTGCAATGGCTCATTTCAATTCCGGTGTGTACTTCCGTCCGTGGGTGATGCCGCTGAGGGTATGCAGGTTGTATGCGTAACGCTATTGCTCGTAGATTCTCTGTATTCACGGATACCGGTGACTTTCATATTTAGCTTGTGGTTCTGTAACCATGGTCTTATTTCTCCAACGCAAGCGGAGAAGCTTGTGATGTGCTTTATTCTCCGATTTTTATTAAATGACGGTTTCTAATTGCTATCAATTTTTCCGTTTATTGAAGCGTTTTTGTTCCCATGGATTTGTTCCACTTACATTGTTATCCATTTTTTGGACGCGTAAAAAGATAGCTTACAAACAGCTTTAACACTAAATGACCCAATTTGTTAAGCCAAACAGGAAATGGCTTCCGTGAGAAATCTGGTTCCTTCCGCAAGATTCTCAAGGATTCCTGTGAGTTTGGTGAGTCTTCTTTTTCCAATTCTACTTTCACCAGTCTTCATCGACTCTCCCTTGAAAATTCCTACCCCTGGTGGCACCACGGACCAGGGCTCTGGCTGGTGGTTCTCAAAAAGCGACGACTCCTTCAGTGCTATTGAATCCACAGACTACCTGCGGGGCTTTGATGAGTCTGTAGAGGTCGTGAAGAGTGCGCTCAAAGAGCAGGGCCCTTTTGATGGCATCTTTGCTTTCAGCCAGGGTGCTGCCTTTGTTACACTTCTCCAATTCCTAATGGAACAGCATCCACAGGGTTTGCCCCCCTCACTCACTTTACTTAGTTCCTTCCTTACTCACTTTAGAGTGGAATGCACCCACTGTGAAGTTTGCTATTCTCGTTGCTACCTTCAAAAGTCGGTCCAGCCTCCACGCCCCGCTTTACAAGGAGCCAATTAAAATGCCCACTCTCCTTGTCTATGGCGCAGATGATAAGGTTATTCCCGCAGGTTCGTTTCGTCTACTTTACCCGCTGACTAACTGACCCACTCGGAGAGCGCAACTGTCCACTTATCTTCATCCCAGAAATGACTGAAGAACTGCTGCCCTTCTACGCGGCTCCACAAACGACCTTCGTGCATCCCGGTGGTCACATGATTCCAACCAACGCTGCCGCCAAGGATGCTTTTCGGACGTTCATCGGACAGTTCTTGTCGAACGTTATATAAGTCCAGGCTATGTGTTAGGTTCTTTTATTAGAGTTGTTGGACGTAGAAATTGAAGAAAAGGAGAGAAAAGCAGGTCCATTGTATTTCAAAAGTAACTGATCCAACTCAATACATGTTATTGAAAAACATATAATCTCGAGGCAAATTAAAAAGATAATCTAAGGATACAAAAATGATGGTAAGCTGAAGTGAAGTGGCACAACTAAGGCGTGAAGGCATACTGTGATTGGCGTTTCCTGGTGTCGTTAGCATTGCTTCATCTGCGACTACGATTAGAGCGGTGGTGGTGATGGTGGCGGTGTCGGTGGTGATGGTGGTCGGTCCCAGTTGTCGGAGTGCGCGATGCCGCTATCACGACGTGACCAAGGGCATCCAGTACGCTAGAGAGCTCGCTCTTGACGCTTCTCTCCAACTCTCGCATAATCTCCTCGTTCAATCTACAGTAATAACGGTATTGATGTCTAGAAACCCCATCAATGGTGGCTGGGGCTGGTGGCTTCTACTCATTTTGCCGGCACTATGTACGGCTGGGGTCCTTTAGAATTTTCGTGCGTGAGGCCCCACTTTCATACTTTTCAATTTTTGGCAACGTTAAGGTGTAGATGCAAAAGCTAGTCATAATTGTTTGGCGTTAAAAGACTATCCCAACAAAACGGAGGTACATTCTTTGTGGTTTTGAGACTATTTCTCCCTTCTTCGTGATGCTGAAGGTTAATCAGCCAGCAAAGGCGAGTGGTTGTTAGAGGTGATTGGCAGAAGGAGCTATATACTTACAGCGCAGACGTGGCCAAATTGGCTGTGGTGGACATGGAGCTGGAGTGTGAGCTCTTTCGTCTGCGGAGGCACTTGGGTGAATGGACAGTAAGGAAATTCCTCAGCTTCGACAAAGAAGACGATGAGGAGGAAGGAACTGAGAGGTTCATAGAAGTTGAGGAAGTGTCCTCAGGCAGCGGTGTGGGTGAGAAATGGCGGAGACAATCTGGACGTTTCATCGCACCAATATTTACCTCGACATTGTGTCTACCCCTGTTATTTCGACAACTGTAGTCTGGGCTGGGTCTTCCACGAAGTCGCTGTTGAGAAGTGGGAAAATTATTAATTGAAGTACAAGCATTGAAATTGCTACAAATGAAATGATTGTTAACACTACCTTTGGTGCTCTTGGGGCCGGTTCATTCTTGTGGCTGTTTTGGCAATTGTCCTGTGTGACAATTGTAGAATTTTTAGAGTTGTGATATTTTAAACGGCACAGAGCATGCAATTTGAAATATCACTTTATGTGTGAAAGAAATCCACATTACACTTTGACTCGCTGAATCCGTTTCGCAGGAGTCGAAACCGGCCTCTATGGAGATTTCCGGTTCTTCATCACTCATTTCACTTCTGCATCGAGTGGCCTCATAGGCTTTGTCAATGAATTCCTGTTTGTTGATTTAATAATTGGATATTAGCACTTGGGCAGTCCTAAAGGGGTAGTACTTAACTATCCGAAAAGCATTCTTTAGGGATAAAATGGTTCTTCGCTCGGGAAGAAGTGGCTACGTAGTCTCCTACCGATGTCGATGCTTAAATGGACAACAGGAGTGTGGACTTTACTTAAATAGGAATGTTCTCAATGGGTTTACTGATAAAACACCATAAGGTGCAGAGAACAGACTTGAGTCTCAAGAAGACAAATGCCATTTCCAGTTTTTGTACCAACTCGTCAAGAATGAGGAGTAGTCTATCGACATGTCTACGAAGAGATAATTTTGTTCGGTTTTCGGCTTTGTGCTGAACTAGGTCGGAGATTTCGATTGCCAAGCAATTTATCAGCTGAGCATGATCCCACACCATGTGGAGATCCCTTACCATTGAAATGGCAGGATTAAGGCGTGCTTGCTCAGAGTTGGGTTTGAAATTACGGCTTTAAAACTTACAAGTGCTTCTCGTAACGAGGACCCGTAACGCTCGTGCCCACTTTGATAGGAGATCTAGGAGGACAAAAGATGATATGCCCCGTGGGTAACAAATACTCGGACATTAACACGTGGGTACGAAATGCAAATAAATGGTCGTGATAAAAGATGGATTCGCGCCTTCGTCGGGGTTACAATGGATGAAAAAGAACCACAGGTTTCGGGGCTTACATCACATTTTCGTGAGTATCGTGGCGGCGAAGGGGAACGATCGCCGTGCGTGAACCTCTGCAATAAAATGGGTGACCTTCAACTAAAATACCCGCCCAGCAGTTTATTGAATTAACTTTAGGTGGTTCATTCAAGCGTTTCGAATTAAATATGTCCAAATCATCAAATGAAGGTCACTCAAAAAATATCTTTTAAAACAGATTACACCGTAAATGCTTAAACAGTGTGGTAATGGGTAAAAGAATCGTGCAAGTCTTCTCCAGCCATAGCTCCATCTTCTGCAGTGAGAAGATACTTCACCCATTATAGCTGGCCCAGAACTACATAATGTAGTAAAATGATCTGCCTGGGAAATTGATGGCTGTAATAGCGGGGGAGTGTTACCTTCGATGATGGACTGCGAGGCCTTCCCTCCATTAGGTTCTCCCTTTGTTGTTTATTCCAGCAGCCTGGTGATGTTTTCTGATCACAGAGATTAAAGAAATACTGACAAATCAGCTTCATGTTTACTGCCGATTTTGTACTTCACTCTAGCCTCCAAAGTTGTTTATTATATGATACAGTGAAAAGGGACAGCTGTGCAGGCACCCTCCACAAAGCGCAATTTCTAGTCCTACCTTTCATTTCCTCCTGTTTACCCAAAATTGGTCTTATATTAACTTACTAAACAAAGGGCGAAATCAGGGCAACTAATAATAGGATGAAATGTGGGTTAATGCATGGTAAAAAGGACTTTAGACTATCTCTTACCCTCGGGCAAAGCACTCCATTGTTAAATGGACTATTTAGAGCCTCCACATCGACGTCTGGTTCGTCCCTCTAAAAATTTACCAAAAAAAGACTCAAGTTGTTGGACTTCTCATTTCATAGCGACCGACTGAAATGTGTTTATTTATTTATTTGTTTATTTATTCATTTGAACTTACAAGGTATTTGCGAAAAGTGTACTCCCATTCTCTGCGCCTTCGCCTGCAACGTGAGCTCCTATCCTGCTCGCTTTCATAATCCGTCTAAGAGGTGAAATAAAGTCCAAACTAAAGCTGAAAATCTGTTTAAATGTCGGTTTCGATACCTCCGTCGGGAAACCTAGCCACCGAGCCGTGCGCTTAGCTCCCCAGCTCTTCTCTACACTGACAATGCACAATCCCTATTAGTGCTGTGCCTTCTCTCGACTTCAGGAAGGGCTTGGAGAGCTGCATTGGTGACATAGCAAAGCAAATTCTAGGCTAAATGACAACTATCCCTATTTCTGCTGCTGCGGAGGGAAGAATCTATAACGACCTCTAACTGGCAGCAGCTAACCCAGTTCCTTGGTCTGTAGAAAAGCTATTAACAACGGAAGCGACACTAGCTCTTGACAGAGCTGTCCTGCTGTGCGTACTGCCTCCCCCACCTATCTACCAACTGGATGGAACTCGTGTAGATATGGCTAAGTAGCATTGAGTGAGAACGGAGTGACAAGGATGAATCGACGCAAAACCCCATCCAGCGACCAACGGTGAGCATGCCTGATAATCAGCAAATTCTCCCGTCCTCCAATCTCGCACAGGATGAAACTCCAGATCCGGTAGACTCGTCAAGAGGGATTGGTGCTGTTGCTCGTGATGCTGGTTGTGTAGCTCTCAGTTTTGATAACGCGCCATTTAAGGAGCTCCGCCTAGCGACCTAGCCCCCAAGCTATGGCAATAGTCCCCCCCCAGACCTTCTCTGCGTCGAATATGCACATTCTACTTAAGTGTTATGTCTTCTTTTTACTTATAAAGGTTTCAAGATACTAGGCAAGGTTAAATTCCGTGTCTATCACTGATTCTCACTTCATTATGGAAGCATTATTCAGTACAGAAAAGCATTGAATGCGAATTTATAAAAACTCATTATCCTAAAAAGGGCAATAGACAGTTAAGAAATTAGAAAAACTCACCGAATTTTCTTGTGAAGGGGTTTGACGGCCACTTTTGCACCTTCCGTCACACTCATTCGGACCGCGCATCTGACACAAATTTACACATTTTTTTTAAATCGTTTTAATCGTTTGGCAAAATAAACAGGTGAACTAAAAAAAGAACACCTACCGTTTGAGAGCTTCTAGAACAGGTCTTCTGACTACTGGTTGTCGGTTCACAGGACTAACAATCGTCAATAAGATAAGCATTGTAAGAAATCCGCATCTGATATGAAATACGATCCCAATTTGATGTTTAATTTAAGTAAAAGTGAGGACTACGCTTCCTTAGGTTAAAGCGAAAATCTTTTAGGCAAATCTGTGTTAACATTTTAAACACCTTTGTGGTGGAGTCAATTCTGCTATTACTGAAACCAATTGACAAAAAAGACGTATAGCAGTTGTGGGACATTACCTTGGGAGATGCCTCTCGTTCCGTTACCTTTGTGTAATCCTTGGCTGGACATCCACTGTTTCTGCTTTTTGGTGATCCACTTCGAGGAGTGATGTTCGTTATTAACTAACAAACAGTAGAATTTTAAAAGGGGTAAAATCCAAATTCCTATTAATTAAAACTACTAAAACCAGTTTATGCATGCGACAACTAGACACTTCTGAACGAAGGCTCAGTGGTGGTACAAATAACTCCGCGGCAATCAGGGGCATTAAAACCCATCAACCGTTGTAGAAAGTGAATGCAAGTAAAAACCAAGCCTCATGTAGTCATAATAAAAAGTTACGCAATAAATTGAAATCCTACAGGAGATTTTCGTGAACTCCCATCTCGTTCTTTGCAATCCATGCGACATCGTGAGAACGGCCTTTGCCCCTTTTCAGAAAATGGCTGCTAATAAAAAAAATTATACAAATAGAAACTTTGTTCAAGCTTAACTCAATTATTAATGCGCACATACTTAACTTCCAATTTAGCAGCATATATTTTTGATATTCAGTAAGACGTAAATTTTGGATGGAAAGGCTATAACTTCTGACAAAGTGGAGGCATGCTCGTGGTACCAAATACCAATGTTTTACCACATGTGCCTTTTAAAAGCCAGGTCCTTATTTTACCAATATTTTATAAATTTGAGGAATAATATCAGACAATTCGATGGAAATAAATGATAAGTTCATCTAGAAAATCAAGTTATTTTGGCGCTGTTTGTTCGATCCTCTAAGGCAATTAACATAAAAAACAGCTGCTTTACTTACTATTTTTTGACATCTGCAATCCAACTCTTATTTTGTGAATGCACATCCAGTTTAGCTCACACTTTATGATAAACCTTAAAAAATGGCTACGTATTACCTTGCGGTCAAAAACACGAAAAAGCAAGTCTTTTCAAAATGCGCATATATAAACTCACGGGTGATCCTTGCGATGGTTCTTGAGGAGGCTGGTAGTTTTTGTCGAATTCTTTTCTGCAAAACGGCTGGACGAACAAAGGGGAAGAAAAGTGCGAGGCAAGCAGTTTTATGGTAGTTAAAACGACAATACTTATGAAAAGTAATTTTTATTAGGGGTTCAGATCATTCTAAAGCTTACATTAACTCTATGGCGTTTCACTGTTGATGGGGAGTCGCTTTTTTCACAACACGGCGACTATGAGGACAAAAAGCAAATTCGAATCACAAAAGTGAATAATTTTAACAGTGTCTGGCCAAAAAATTTTTAAAGAGTTCTGTTGACCAAAAGGAAATTCGCAAAAAGAAATTGGTGCAGAATCCACCCTTCGAGAGCACAAATAATCGCTGAAACTCGTAGTCACTTTGACCTATAAATCCATCGATTATAACATAAATTGTTAAATGGTAAATTTTGATAATTGCATCTTATCAAAGGTAGATGTTTGCGCTTTAAGTGTCTTAATCAATTATTTCAAAAAATACTTAGTAGTAGGATGTTACCTTTGCTTCTTGTTCGCAAGGTTTTCCTTGCTCCTCTTTTCCTTTGCCTTGAACTGATGGACAACGCCTTGCTACGCGCTCAGCCGAAAATTTTTGTTCCAGTGAGGCGTTAATAAACTGCATAGTAATAATTTTTGTAACTTGTAAAGGTCATTTTTAATGTTCCCATGCTGACAATATATACTCTGGCTCCAAATACAGCAGAAATGTTTATCCTTCAAATGATGTAAGAAAATAATTCCAAAGTCTTAGCGACTAACAATCTAGTGCATGATATAACTTCTTTTGTGAAAATATTGAGCCAAATGCTGTTACTTCTATGACACTTTCTGCCCTTATTTCAAAACAATTAAAAAATTATTGGCTTCAATAATACTTAAACTTCAGTTATTTCATAGATATAAGAGTGGCTCAATGGAGGACTTTACCTTAACTTAGAAATGCCAACTAATGCCACGATATATTTGACTGACTACCATTCTGCAAGGACAAAAATTAGGCTGCTGGTTTTGCTGCTCCAACACGCTAACATGATTAAGGTCTCCCATTGATTGTCGCCTAAAAACCTATCGTTAGAAAACGTATAAGGCATAGTCCAGTACCCTTACCGAGTTGTAGTCGGCCTCCAGTTTCTTGAGGCCACCTAGAGAATTTTCGATCTCCTCGCGTTCAAGACCCTCTGCCATGTACCAGTGGAGGAAGGCGTTGCGTTGCAAAAGTGTCTCTACCGCTTTTGTGAGCTCGTGGAGGGGCGTCCTAAAGAGGGTGGAGTTGTGCAGCGCCATCACTGAGGTGTCCGAGGGTCCAATTCGGCTCGCTTCTATGATTGTCATTGGCTGATACGAAATCCCCACCTTTGAGGCAGAATTACAATTAGCCTACCCATCTGGCCGTATCTTTCAACCTCCTTAAAACTGCGAAGACTAGGCTGGGAGCATATGAAAGAGAACAAGCAAAGTTAATGTAGGAAGAGAGGAGTATAACCTTGAATCCAGTGGGGCACCAATCAACGAAGGGAAGGCGATTGGAGGAGCGCATCTCGTCGATACAGGCGTTGACCTCACGGACACATGCATTGCCGCGGTAGAAAAGGCAACAAGTGAGATACATGTTCAACTCCTCCTCGTGCTGATGCACCAACTGGTTCGCCGGAGCGAACACCAACTCCGTGAGTTGCGTCGTATCCACCTCTGCGAAGAAATTCAATTGCTACCTCAAATGATCCACTCAGTGGAGGGTTAAAAGTATAGATATTTATATGTGGATGAGGGATGAAATAAAAAGAAATAGTTTTTTTGATAGGTTGGTGGTTTAATTAATTAACCGTGAATGATAAAGTGAAAAAACTAGTAAAAACGAATGTGAATGTGAAAAGTTTTGCACTTACGACCCTTGCAGGCTGTCTCGAGGTCAAACAAGGGAGCAAACCCAATCATGGCGAAGTGGGCATCGGGGTAGGGCACGAGATTGGTATAGAGGTCCATCATGGTGATGGTAGTAGGCCCCGGAAATCGGAAGGTCGAGGTCAATCCGCTCATGCACTATCGTCAAGTAGGGAAAAATAAACTTGGCCTCCATAGAAGACGCTGCAGTACCAACAAGTACAATCCAGCGTCATGCTACACACAACAAAATGGTTCACCTGAGCAATAATGCGATTGAGAGAGGTAAAGCTGGGCTTAATGATTTTAAGGAGGCAGAAACAGATGCGTTGCAGTGCCATGTTATCCACTAGACTGACGAGATTAACGTGTTCCACGGGCACTTGTGTAGCCAGCACGGCGTTATACGGCTCCACAGGGCCCGAGGACAGCGTAACACCCGGAATCACCCCAAAATCCATGCGCGAGATCTTGCAAAACTCATCCGCTGTGTGTTGCAGCAGCCCTGGATGACGGGGCGTAAATCAGAAAGGCAGGTTTAGCATCTCAAATATCTTTTCACGAATGGGAGAAAGCAAAGCTTGGAAAGTAGAAATATTTACTGACAGTTTGTAAGTAGAAATAATTTTATTGATAAACTCACTGCACCCCAATCCGCTACCAGTGCCACCTCCATAAGTTCGATAGAAGATGATGCCGTGGAGGAGGTCGCAGGCCTCTGCTAAATGACGAATTGAATTGTACGAGGCATCAACAATTGAACATGGAGTGCTATAGTATCCTCGAGCGAAGTTCGAAGCGGAGTCCTCACAGCCACTTATAAGACTGCTGGGTTGAAAGAGATTTCTGTACACTCCCGTACGAATTTCGTCTAAAAAATGGTAGCTTTACTAAACAAATTCTTAAAATTAGTACCTCATTAATGCTGAGTTTGAGAATGCTGCTATTCTTTTGACATGGATTAAACGAGCTAATGCACAATTTAAGGACACCAGCGAGGGAGTGGGGAAGCCCTCACCAAGGACAGATGGCTCAGTGTCGACGATGAGGGTGCGGGGGACGTAGAAGCCGCGTTGGGTGAGATTGAAGAAGGCAGAGCCGTCGCAATCGCCCTGCTCCTGACCGCATAGACATGCGCTAGGCTCTCCGCTCGGTGTGATGAAGTGCTCCTGTGTGAAGAGCTCCCAACACGCATCCGCTATCTGCGCGCCCCCCTGACCCACAAAGATCTGCACCAATTCACCCTACAACGGTGTCATTATCACCTCAAACCTGCTCAAACTCGCCTTACCTCTCTATTTCCCTATTTGTCTATTCATTACTTCATTAATCTATCTGTACCCATTTATGACAAAAGATAATGAATCAAATAGTACTTCTGATTGGCTGTGATGGTATATTTTTTTAACAAATAAAGACGTGTGTTTATAGATCAAATATTTTCATAATAAAATAAACAAAAAAGGAGAATGGGGAAAAATAGGACCACTTGCATGCATGCCAGTGGAGGAGGGTTGGGGAAACTTCACCTTGACATGCCGTACCCCGCAAACCTATTGGTCGAGGAGAAAAAATCAATAAAACCTTATGACCTAATTTGTGTTAGGTGAATTGGTCCTCCCCAGTGGGAGCTTGAAGAACGCCTTTTTGGTAGGATAAGTGAAAAGTTAAAATCGGAATGCAATCACATGGGTAGCGTTCCGAGGAATTCCTCGAGGAAGGGAGGCGATGCAGTATGAATTGTCGATCCAAAGAAGGACCCAAAGGACAGGCCACCAGAAGAACGTGCAATAGCGGAGTCTCCTAAGTGACGCGTTGATAAAAGCAGAAGTTAAATTAACAATAAATTTATTGCATAATGCCTCTCCCTTTGAAAGTCGTCTCCTGCGTTAGGCCACCGTGGCAGGTAAAGAATCCTCGTGGAACTAAGGCAACACGTGACCACAATGTCACCGATTCTCCTTGACATTTCTACTAGATCTGGAGTTTTATCCGAATTGGATGCTGTTTTGGGGTACGGAAGGAATGTGCCCGCCGCCACGACCGTCCATTGCTAGTCGTGGGGCCACTGACCACCTCACAGTTGAGTCATAACAAAGGACAGGTTCGCGTCTCTTCCTAGTCGATGCTTTCTCTCGTGACCTGTGCAAAGTGACTCGAAATCCAGGTTACTTAGGGGATTACACTAAGAACCTCTGGTGGTAGTCAAAGTTGAAAGATATCTCATCTCAGTCCTTCATGTTGTCCTCGAAAGGCTTGAAATGAACTGACTTTTGAGAGGTATTGTTAGCTAAAGGTGTTTTCTTGCTCGCCTCCACTGAATGCATCCCATGACGAAACTCATGTAGGCAGTCTTAAACTCACTGCTGCACGGCTATTGCTATCTGTCTAGGCCCTAGCTGAGTAGTGGGACAGTGTAGGAGGTGTCGCGAGATCGCTTACTTGGCATCTCTATTCACGCACAGTAGACAGGTCCGCAACAAACCTTCTTCAGATGGTACACGGTCTTGGCCAGTGTCGCTTCAGCTGTTGGTAACTGTCCTGCAGACCAACGAACTGGGGTGGTTGCTGAAGGTGGATGTCATTGACAGTCCTTCTGTAAGGGCATTGTCATGGATTCTCCCATCGGCGGCATATGTCCTCTTTCACTCCACTGAAATTTATCACCCAGCAGTCGGAAGCGCGATGGTTACCGTTTAAGGCTGGGTCTACGTTCCCCGGCTACCAGTGTAGCGCCGCGAGACTTGTCAGAAGACGAGAGGAGGCACAGGGCTCCAGCAGAACATGTGTTGTGGGCGTGCAGAAGGGCTTGAGCCCCACTGGGTTGGCCCGCAGACCATGCCGTTTGGCGGCGCCCTTGAGTGGCTCGTCACCTGAATCGAGAGGTTAGGAAACTGGTGACGCATCGCACAAATTCTTTCAAACTCCTCCATTCATCGGAAACGGTGCCAAATACCGATTCTCCCACAGGCAGTATACATCCCTCTCCCGCCCCACTAAAGTTGAAACGAAAACATTCTTTACCTAAGGTCAAGCACGCTTTCAGTTGTCACCAATGTAGTGCCCTAAAACCACCCAACGACCCGAGAAGATGTAATGCTCAGGCAGAATGTGTATTGCCGACACACAGAAGGGATTATGGCGATGGGCTTGGCCTGGAGGTCGAATTGCCCTGAGAGATCACACTGGCGGGCCCCTCGTTGACCCCTTACCAAAACCCAATCGTTTAACCAAACACGTTTCGGAGTGGAAAGAGTGAGAAGGGGGTTCCACAATGCAGATTCAGAAGTCCACTTCCTCTCCTATAACCGCTTTCCGATTTTGCTACGTGTGGAAGTAATGAATTCGCCTAGTTAATCTAAACCGTCTCACTTCAACTTGCCCTTTTTTATGACCTAAAAGGTGGGGGTTATGATAAAAAGAAAATAAGGACGTGATGTCTGGTCCTCGTAGACTCAAGCTCCACCACGTGTCGTGGCGCCACAACCCCTGTCGGACGTCCATGTGACAGGGCTAAGTTTTTAAACCCGAAAAATCAATTCGAGACAACTTCCTCCCACCGCGTGCGTACATTGGTGTGGCCCCGACAATGCCGGTTCGTTTACTTTTCCCCTCCATTGTTGCCTCCCTTCATATCATTTGCCTTTAGACATCAAATAGCTCGTAGAAGTCTAAAATGAGTCTATAGTGTAGGCATTTGGAAGTTTGAGGATGAGACAAATCGAAAGTGGTGATGCCAGTGGTGCATGATGTTGTTCCATAGCTCGGCGAAGTGATCAGCGTCTTCACAGGTCAGTGCGGAACGCAGGTCTCCCAAGCCGTGTGGGAATTAATGGCCGTGGAGCACGGGGTCGGTCCCGACGGCATGCTCATCGATCCCTCGGCGGAGAGTGACTACGACAAACAGTCGGGCAACGTCTTCTTCATGGTCGACAACAAGGATCGCTATGTTCCACGCACCACCATTGTCGACACCGAACCCACCGTTGTTGGTGCGTCCCTATTCACCCTCTGCCTGTCATTCTCTTTAAAGTGGAGATAAAAATTAATTTTGACTACCCAGATGAAATTCGTTGTGGACTGTACCGAACAATGTTTAATCCACGTGGCCTGGTCAGTGGGTTGGAGGATATGGCGAACAATTTTGCTCGTGGATATTACGGTGTCCCACAGATCTTGGTTGACACCACCATCAATTCCATCCGAAAGGAGGTTGAACACACCGACCTCTTGCAAGCCGTTCTCTTCTGCCACGCCTACGGTGGCGGTACAGGTGGTGGTACAGCCTGTCGTAAGTAAAGATGGCTCTTCTCCTAAATTTTGACGCAGGTATCGCTGAATTGCTCGACACGGAGTTTATGAAGATACCCAAAATCGAGATCGCCGTGTTTCCAGACCATCAGAAGTCCTGTTGTGTTGTAGAGCCCTACAATGCAATTTTTTGTTGTAGCACTCTTGACGACATCAACACCTTCTCCGTGTTGTGTGAGAATGAAGCGCTCACGGATATTTGCTCAAAGAAGTTGGGCATTGAAAGACCGGCCTTCTCACATCTCAATCGGGTTATTGCTCAAGCATCCAGCGGTTTCACCGCCACTCTGAGACACGAAGGTCCATTGACAGCTTCACTGTTACAATTGCAAACCAATCTTGTTCCTTTTCCACGTCTACGGTTCCTACAACTCGGCCTCGCACCGCTCTGCACTGCCGATGTAATGTCGCATGAAGGTATGGCGTGTGGTAGTTAAACCGACTCTCCTCCAGACTAACTTAATTCGCCTCTTCGCCTGCATTGCAGCATTCACAGTGCCTGAGTTGACGTTGAAGTGTTTCGAGAAGGAGAACCAGATGAATACGTGCGATCCAAAGAACTCCGTGATGATGGCGTGTGCTCTGTTGTATCGCGGTGATGTGCCGATTAAGGATATAACGGACAGCATTGAGATCTTCAAGAAGCGCTCAATTGTGGGCCTGGTCGACTGGTGCCCCACCGGCTTCAAGGTAGGCATGGTGGAGCGACCTCCAGCGGTGGTGAAGCAGAGTGGCATGGGCAAGACGTGTCGTCAGCTGACGGCTGTCTACAACTCTACACTTGTAGTTGAACCCTTCAAGTGCATCCTTCACCGATTTAACACCCTCCTCGCCAAGAAGGCCTTTGTCCACTGGTTCCTCCAGGAGGGCATGGAGGAGGCCGAGTTCTGCGAGTGCGCTGACGACGTCCAGGCCATTATGAATGACTACATCTTCATTGAGAGTATGTTTCAAGCGACTTAAATATGTATGCGTCTGGAATGAGAGTTAAATGGAAAACTCAGAGCCTTTAGACCAATGTAGACAGGTTGGTAACACCAAGGAAGCATGGAGATTCAATTCATTAAGCGGTAGGCATGCAAACACAAGCCAATATGCCTCATCTTTCCTTCTCACAGACTGTTTCAATACGGGAGCAGAATGCGCAGAGCCTCCGACAGTTGACAGGCGATTCAATAACCCTTGTCGTACCCAAGAGGAGGAAGAAGAGGAAGAAGAATGCGCCCCTGCTGATTGCATGGACTGTGATCTCGACGACATGTTTGATGGCAATGACGACGGGTGCGATAATGGTTGTAATGAGAATGGAGAAGAGAATTAGATGCATAACTTCCAAAACCCCGTTGTTCGCATTTCCTCTTTATGCCTCTGCAACCCGTCCTGATTCCCTGTTCTGCCATGTCATACGCCTTTCCCAGTCCCCATTTGAGAGGAGAGCGAGAATGATGCTTTTTGATTTTCCTTTGGTGTCGCGAGAGACCAAGCGGCGGAATTGCATTCATCTCCTATCAAAACTTTCTCCTTACCTAAGTCTCCATGTTTCTGTCTCTCCGTGTGTAAGATAACACGCTGCATCTACACTAGCCGTTGTGTGAGTTCCATTAAAAGCCTCATTTGTAGTGCCTTGCTATGCGTGTTCGGGACAGCACCTACTAAAAACTATTAAGTAACAAGATTAAAAACGTAAAAAATGCAGAACGTCACTATGGCAGTTGAAATACACTATTAAGCTAATGCAGAGAACTGGAAATTATTTCAACGTAGCTGTGATGTCATCTTTGCAAAATACGAGCAAAATGATTTATTAATAGCTTTAAGTGGACTAAGTTATTTCGACTAAGATGCCATTAGATTCTGATAATCCCACATGGCGACTTGCATTCTAATGGACGCAGAGCTAAACATTTAGAAAAGTAGAAAATACTTTAAAAAACCAATGTAATGAATAAGTCTCAGTCTTTTGTTGTAATACTTTGTTTGTTCGAACTGCCGGTTTCGGTCACTTGGGTGGCTATATTGTACTAGCCGGTTGGCCGGCCTCTGGGCCGTGCCAACAGCCCAGAAGCCCTCTGTCTCCAAAATATATATTCTGCCCCCTGTACTATGCCTTCTTTTGCCTTAAAGAGAGCCTCGGGACGCTACATTTGTTGTAAAAAATCCATATGTTGTTAGTACCTGCAGCAGGCATTTATTTAGTACAGCAGGTAGGTTTTCAATCTCCTCATAAATCCTTAGAACAATTGACGCATACCAAAAATGATCATGCATTTTAACACTAACGCTCAAAAGATTTAATAGTGATGCAAAGAAGAAAATATGTAGTGGCTTACTATTTTGTCCTGTCCCTCATTTTGTACCTTTGCTCGGTGATTTGAACCTTGATCAAGACTGGCGACTCCCCAGCCATAGTGGTGGTCTAACCTCCATAGTACATTTGCCCATAATGCTCTCAGCTGAAACTAAATTAAGTAAGGAACATTATTCGTCGCATCGATTTTAATAGACTTAGCTTGATACCCTAGATGGTTACATATCCCTTCAAAACTAATGAAGTGCAAAACACTTTGCTGAGACAAGAGGTTTAAAAGAAACTTTGAAAGGCCCTAACATTACCTAACCGCCCGAGTATACTATCAACCGAAAAATCACCTTAAAGAACTTTAAAACAAATTACACTCAATTTACTGTATTAATGATTGTTTTAAAGAATTATTCGCCTTTGAAGGTAAACACCACCATATTTATCTGACCTTGTCTACTTTTAACCCATGTCTGTACCAAATGAAATAAATAGATGTAATTTTGATTTCACCTATGTGGTTTTCTATATCATCAATATTTCTGCTTTTGTTATCCAGAACGTACATGGGTAAGGTCAGAATATTCTTATGGATTTAAGCACTTGATTGTTATGAGTGCAGTAACATCGAAAGCAATCGCGGTCCTTGCATCACTGTTAAACGTACCTGTCATGTTTCCCAGGACGCATGCATCTCTCTTGTACAGTATACAAGTAATAATATGCCCAGTTTTAAATGAGCAAGTAGCACCCCCATTTTGGACTGTGCTTTCCGAAAGACGACCCTTCGTATCAAAGGGCTGCACAACGAAAATGGATTGTGAAAATCAAAAAGAATTTCTTCGGAATCGTTGTTTTGTCAGTAGCCTGAGGGATTGGACTTGTGCGGATTGTTGTTACACCGATAACTGCAACTACCTCGTTGAGGTTAGCTTATGTGCACCTGGAATCTTTACATCACTATAATGCTAAATCCACTTTTTGTTTAGAATCAATCTTCGCGGTTGCCAGGACTGTGCCAAATCTTACCTTTATTATTATTGTTTTTTATGCTATGCAAGTAAATGTCCACTCATATATTTGCATCCAACTTCCTTCTTACTTTATGAACAAACCCACTCTAGCCACATACGTGAGTACCAAATTCATTGCTTCAAAATTTTACCCTTTGAAGCCAATTATCCTCAACATCGTCATAGCCGGTTCCCAAATTGAAAAGTCTTCTTTACCCTTGACGTAAAGCTGTCTGCCTGTTACTCTGAAAGCGTTTGGATGGCGTTACTGACCCCCCCCAGAGGATATGTTAATTTATTGAGGTGACCGGATTTGAAAATTGACTTTGGCACTGAGACTGGAGTGTCAGAGCGTGATACTACTCAATCACTACTAGCTCTTTAGTTTCAGATCACCCCTACGCATTAAAACTCCACAGTTAATAGTAAACATGAAATTACACACATTTACGTATATTTCAGTTCATGATCAAAACCATGAGGCCTCAATGTGCATAAGTTAGAATCGGTCCGAAAGCACCCATCCGGTTTGTCAATAACCATCCAAGCGGGTAGTCAGTTAAATCCTGAGAGTCTAGCTATCATACGGAAGCTCAAACAAACGCGTAGAGGTAGCACCATAGCGGACAGATAGAAGCGTGTCTTGAATTAATGACATCACAATTGTGGTGTTGGTCAGCATCGTGGCCGTGGTGGTGTAGAAGAGTGATGGGAGGACGGGAGGGAAAAGGGAAGGGAGCAGGCGGTCGTGAGCATTACAAAAAGAAGAGTCAGAGAGAAGGGGGCCGCACTGTTCATCGCACAACGCCAGTGGCGGTGGCCGAAGTCTTTCGACGTGTACCTTCTGCAGCATTACCGTTCGTCTCACCACCACTCTCCGCGGACTGCTGCTGCGGTGGCGGCGGGAGATGGGGTGGATGGTAGCGGTAATTGAGGCGCTGGTTCGAGGGGATACGCAGGAAGAAGGGATGCGACATCGCCGCCGCCAGACAAATGCGATCCGCTGGATCGTACTCCAGCATCTTCGAGATGAGATCGAACATGTCTAGGGTGTCCTGATTCTCCTCTTTGCAGTACCGCTAGGAAGAGAGCACAAATGGAAAGCACAGTTATCACTCCACCGCTTTTGAAAAATGCCAAAATGACACAATTGGCGCTGATTTCTCGGCCGGGCGCGGTAATTTGTGCACTTAATGGAGCACAAAAAGGCAGCCCACCACTTCGATTGCATGCAAGGAGGCACAGACAAAGTGATGACGATGAAGCTACTAGAACGAGGTCAGTAGGCATGCACATACCTGGAGAGGTCTGCAGGCGAGAAGGCGTTTTTGCGAATGCGAGGGGAGATGCTGCACAACACCAGTGCGTGGACAAAAGTAGTTCGAACGTCTGACATGCAAAACAGGCAAAGAAAACACACACATACGCATAATCAAATGTGACATGCAGAGAAGGGGAGGTCATGCAAACAGGGAGGAAGGGTGTGGGAGTGCGTGGAAGGCACTCACAAGGAGGGGTCGACAGTTCTCGCGCACATAGCGCCCCTCGGGGCTGTAGAAGTCCCAATCCAAACGACCGTGGTAGAAGAAACCCGTGCTGGGTAAGGTGGGATTAGAGAGAGGGAGAGAGAGAGAGGGGGTGTGAACGAGTGAGACCATGTCTATGCCTCTTCTCGCCGTACTTTTTATCCCACGATTGCATTATTAACAATATTGAACCATTTAGCCTCATTAACTAAGCGAGTAATCATCCAAAGGGCAATTTACATGCCATTACTGGACCCATGAGATGACAATGGCTTCCTTTCTCGACAATAACATACTTTAGGGGCGTAACAAGTGAAACGTGATTCAAAATCCAGTTTCCTGTGGTGTGTTTGACTTCGTAGCTCCGTCTGCCACTCACCGTATTTCCCAGTCTCTACAATGGCAGACTACCATGTCATGGAGAAGTTTTGATGAGTTTCTTCCTTTATTGGCGACTGTTCGACCCCATCAAACACACACAAAAAAGTGATCGCAAAACTGTGTAGTGGGTGGTGTTTTAAGGCAAGGCGGTATAAAACGCGGAACTGTGGGAGACACGTACCGTGATTTCCGAGTCATTCGGTAGGGGATGTGGCCGAGGGTTCGCTCCATCATGGCCAAGTGTTCGCGATTATCGTGGGTCTGCATAAAGCACACACATATTAACTTTCCCTCCTATTAAAATAATTAAGATTGATAAAACCTTGTACTCAGGAAATAGTGGTCTCAAATATATCATTTTGAAAGAGTAAAAGTATGAAGTAGGCTTCACTTCCCTCCCTTATCTGCAAAGATGAAAGGGCGTGAAATGAGAGGGGGGGAGGGAGATGGGACCTGCCTGAAAGAGGGTGTAACCGGTGTAGAGCTCGAATATGATACAGCCAATGGACCACACGTCGCAGGGTTGGGACCAGCCGAGCTCTGAACAAATACCATAAAAGGAGAGTCAATTGGTGAGGCTAGAGAGAGAGAGAGAGAGACAGTGAAAGTGAGATGCGATAGATTGACGGACCGAGAATGACCTCAGGAGCGCGGTAGTGACGAGTAGAGACGATGGTGGAGTGATGGTCGTAGTCGAAGGTCGCCGAACCGAAGTCGATGAGGCGTACATCGGAGCACTTTACAATACGATCGTAGCGTCGCTTCTTCCGATTATGCACCGATATATAGTCGGAGCGATTGAAGAGAATGTTCTCCGGCTTGAGGTCTGTGTGTGTCAGCTGGTTGTCGTGCATGAAACGCACTGCGTGACACAGTTGGTAGCTAATGTGTCGCACGTGCTCTATTGGGTAGCCCACGTAATTGTTCTCCCTCTACCAAAAGCCAGTTTTAGAATGTAATAAGGGTGATAAAAATGATCTACTTGCAATGACAGTAAAACACTAACCAAAAAGTCGAATACTGAAAGACCGAGGATATCGAAAGCCAGACAGATGTGTCCAAAGTAGTCAAACCAATCGAGTAGCCGAACACAGAGGCTGTGGCGAGAAAAAAGAGGGGAATATCTTTTAGCACCAAAGTGGAGAAAAAACAAACAACCGCTTGTGATGATGAAGAGCACTTACTACTCATCGTTGGGATCGCGTTCACGCAAGAAGTTCAGGACGTTTATTTCCAGCATCGCGGCCTCTCTATACTTGTCCACGTTCTTGATAATCTTAAGGGCGATTCGTGTGTCCCTAAAACAAAGTTTACTCAACCAATCAAAATTAAGACAGGCGATGCAAGGCATTAATCGAAGTTTGCGTGTCACGAGACCTAACGAAGAAGGCCTAAGGGATTCCCCAACTTTTTGTCCAGCCCTTCTGTTTACGAGTGTACGTATGTGTTGTTGCCTTAAGTCAGCAGACAAGGCGGATGAGGGCTATCACGTGCAAGAAAAGTACAGTGAATTACGACAGAGGGAGACAACATGGTCTGGTGGATTTCCTCGTCTGTCCAACGCGTAGAAATTTAATCACTGGGAGTGAAGGTTCACTAAGAGGTTATTCAACTCTACGTCTAATACCCGTCACCCCTTAAGCACTTCGGGGCTGTTGCTGTTCACATAATGAAACGGACAATTATCTAGAGAGTGATAGTGGTAGCTTGCGCCAGAGAGATAGGCGATCTCTAGCAGTGAATGGACAGGGAAAAGCGCGTGTGTGTGTGAGGGGTACGTTTGAGACACTCACGTGTGATGGTCGAGGCATTCGACGACCTTACCGAAGGTGCCCTCTCCCAGTGTCTTGATGATCTCATCTGAAGGAAGAATTCCACATACGGTAAATGAGAGATCACAATGGACTGTTAGGATCAACCGAAAAGGGAAAAAAGGGGTGTGGGGGGAGGGGAGAGCTGGTACAGAGCAACTCACATCTATCGAGAATGAAGTCGTGGGGACTGTAGATGAGATGTCCATCAACATCATCCAGGGGAGGAATTCTCGAGGACATGTCCTCCTCTGGAGGCTGTAAAAGAAACATTGAGAATAAATACCGTCCAAGACGATATCTTTAACTCACCGCCACAAAAAAAAAAAACAGCCGTTCCGTTACTCTCGACCACATGACTACGTCGTCTTACCTGACTCGATCCATCAAAACTCTCCACTTCCTGTTGTTGCTGCTGCTGCTGCATGCTGAGCTTACGCTGCTCTATGAACTTCTTCGCTCGCTGACGCGCCTCAGCCACACGTGAGGAGCCATCGGCTATCGTTGTAGCAGCACCACCACCCATTTGAGGCTGCACCTCCGCCCCTACAGCCAAAGCTGCTGCTACCGCCGCCTCCTCCTCCTTCTTCTGTTGATTTAGCGCCATTTGCACTATAGCTGCATTTATCTCCTGTGTTTTCTGCGTACGTCTCAACTGACGTCGCAACTTCCGCGATATCTCCGCGTCTGACTCTTCTGATTCCTCTTCCTCTTCATCCTCGTCTTCGTCCTCTTCCTCCTCCTCTTCAGCATCAGCATCACGCCTTTCAACCTGCTTTGGAGGTGGAGGCTTCGGTACTTCCACTACTTTCTTCGGTACTTCCGCCACTTTCTTCGGTACTTCTGCCACCTTCTTCGGTACTTCTGCCACCTTCAATATAGGCGGTTTTGGGGGTTCAAACACCTTTTTTGGTGCTTCTACTGCTACTTTTGGTGCGAAAGTTGTTTTCGTGTCGGAGGGTAGTGGGCCGTGGACACAGACGGTGGAGATACAAGCGCGTTCGCAGTAATCCTCCGAGGTGACCTCCATGGGAGTGATTTGCACAAGAAGGGATGTGTGAACTGGGTAGGGCGGCTCTGCAAGGGTTTCAACAATATCCACAATCTGTCCACTGGCTGGCCACAGAAATCGTTGCTGTGGGCTGCCACCGCCTGTAAGCGAATGTTGCTGCTGTAACGATGGACCTAAGCGCGCGCGACGCAGTGGAACGCCACGGGAGAGGGGCACAACTGCAGGGAGAAATTGTTGAACAGCTACCCTCTTGCCACTACCCTTCCTAGCAGTGGTGGAAGTTCGTTGGCACAAAGGACAGATGTCCCTAGGGCCCAATTGCAGAGCCTCAGTCTGAATGGCCGCTTCACGTGTTGCGATGCGTTTTCGTGCTGCCTCAACCAACGCTCGTTTCTCCTTTTCACCTACCAACTGCAGTCGCAAGAGCTGGTAGTCTGATCCTACGTTGGCAAGCATATTTAGGAGGTTATTAAGCGAGGGCGAGGCGGCGCCGGGGGAGGTGGCAGTGGTATTGCCGGCGGCAAGAAGGAGAAGGCTGCGCTCGTGCTCCTGCTGCTCTGCGGCCACTTTGGCGACAGCAGCCTCGAGTTTTCGAAAGAGCACAGAATTCTCCATGTCGGCAATTGAGGTGCCATTGTTTTTAGCCTGCTGGAGTGCTCGAGTACCATTGCGATCTGCAGGAGGTGAGAAAGAGGACTCGCGTGATGCAACCGAGCCTCTACGCGGTCCGACAAGGCTAGGCTGCGGTCTGGGTGGTGGTCTAGAGGCACTCATTTCTAGGCATTCGAATCTTGATGGTGGTGGAAAAGGAATAATCACTGAGAACTCCTCCAGTCGCTTTTTCTCCCCAAGTTCTGATGCTAAAATGGCTTCTGCTTCCGCGTCGTTTGCCTCGAAGTCAGATACGATTTCAGAGGAGATGGGGGAACTGGTTTCGGAGGAGGAAGAGGTTGAGACAGCGTAGAGAAGCTCCTCTTCTCGGGGGGCAGAAAAGGCTTCCACGGAATGCGCAAGGATGGAGTGTGCGAAGGTGGAAGCCGTGCGAAGGGACGGAGTGAGGGAATGAGCACAAAAATGCGGCTGATTGGAAGACCAGGCCGTGAGCGCAAAGCGTGAAAGCGGAGCTTCCACGCAAACAGCGACTACCGCCGGGGGCCGCGGTGTCGAAATGCGACAAGGTGGAGGTGGGGGGGAGGAGGAGGAGGCGGACTCCCAATTGCCGGAGGACTGACGCTTCGCTGTACCGGTAGTGAAGGCCCTCCGAGGTGTTGGAATCGATCGGTAGGCTGGAACAGCAGTGGTGGCAGTAGTGGTGGGAGCAGCAGCAGCAGGTGACCACGAGGTGGTGAGGGATTTGTGCTGGTGGTGCTGTTGGCGATGGTGATGATTAGCAGTGAGGTTGAGATTTGACGCGGAGGCCCGAGAACGGAGCCCGTTTGGGCTAGGGGAACTGGCTTTTTGACCCAGTTGTGTGGATGCGAGGCAGCAGCAGAGGCAGCAGAAGAGACGCCGTTTTGTTGTGTGTGCAGCACAAACCCGTGCCTTTACGCGTGTGTGTGTGTGTGTGTGTGCGGATGTGCACACGCCTACACCCACATCCACGCAGTGTGATGTGAAGTGCGTATGTATGCGTCCGTGCGGACGTGCGTGTCCGCACGGATGTGAAATGGGCAAATGCTGCTACCGACATACACCTCCGACCAATCGATAGCTTGCGTGCCTTATCGATTGCACTGTGCACGCACGGAAACGAGAATTTCAGATCGGAGGCAAGTGTATGCCTATGCGCTTGGGTGTGTGTATGCCTATACCAGCGGGTGAAACACACAGACACACACTTGTGGAAGGAAGTACACTTCCGATCAGAAACGAGACGCTACTAGCCGTCTAGAAGCTCTGTCAATAGTGATAGACGAAGGTAGCCACATCACTGAAAGCCCTCAACCCACAGAGATGTAGCCACCCTAGCATCTAAAGCTTCTGATGTAAACAGATTCAGAGTAGACAGGAAGAGAATGGGAGAGAGGAGAGGGAAAAGAAGGGACAAACCGTGGCCAGTGGAGGTGCCTTGTAGCGTCGTCTTGGAGTGGATGAGCGGGAGCTGGAGAAAGAAGGTGTAGTTTGCGCGCTACGTGAGGTATCCGAGTTGTGCACAACGATGATTGAAGGGGATTTGCATCGGGGTTTGCTAAAGAGGTAGAGGAGATTGAAAATCACTTGGCTGAAGGGGCGCAAAAGACTGACGCTGAGAGACTAACCGATGATAGCCACGACGGTAACGACGACTGTGGTGAGATACAGAAGAGGAGGATGAAGAGAAAGAGGAGGAGTTGGAGGAAGAGGAAGACTGATTGCGATAACGACGACGAAGTCTTGAGTTGGAAAACAGTGGTGTTCGATTGACACGACCGCGCGATTCAACTCGGCGATGCTGTGGTGTACCTCTGAGTCGATGAGGAGGGGTAGGAGAAATATGTCGATCTGCCTCCACAGATGAAGAAAGATTTGGGAACTAAGGCATGAATAAAAGAAACCGGTTATGACGATTATGAAGGTTCTGGAACCTTCATTTCAGGTATTAAAGTACGTAGAAATGACATCAAATCATCGACTTATCAATGTTCTGATGGGTGATCCTGTTGTGGATAAAGAAGAGAAGCTATCAAAGAGGCTGCTAGAGTACTACACACTTACATGGGACCGATCTGAGGGATTGCGATGACGATGGGGATGCTGGTAACGACGAGGAACAGAGGAGTTGTGGTTGTGATTGTTAGTGGTGTTAGGAGACGGAGTTGAGGCCAGAGAGGCTTTACGAAGCCTGACCCGAGGTCCGTTGGTGGTGGAGTCGGGGAGTTGACGCCGAATGCCACCGATATTACTATTCTCACGTGAGGAGTCCTGACGTCTATGGGACCTGTAGACGCATCCGTTGCGCTGATTTCCACTGAAAAAAAATGTGCACTCATGTACAAAATTGTACAGCACAAATTTATAGATAATGCAAATTATTCAAGCCTCCTTTCAAGTAATATGTGCGCATGAATATCTCAACATTGGGGATTCTCAGTCCACCTAAGTTCGGGGCCAACACGGAGGTAATCTAAGGGGACCACTTCAGGGGCGACGAAATGCCCAGAAAGAGAAACAAAAAGTTGGTAAGTAGGTATGGTGAGAACAACTAATATAGAAAGAATCTTGATAGAAATTTGATTTGAAACTGCTCCAAATAAACAAGATCAAATTGCATTAAAATTAATTCGTCAATTTCATTGCTCATTTAATCAGTTCAACAAGAGTTAGAAGAACCAAATATGGGATTATTAATAGAAGGAATGTTCGGAGGAGAGGGTTTCTAAACTAGCAGATCCCTTAGTCACACCGACCCATCTGACTCAAAAAGTGGCCTGCACAAGCCCAACAATTGGATATCAACCACCATTGACCTTCACACGTAGACTGACTAGACAAGTGTCTCAGTTGATGGCCTAAATGTCTCTTCTCCCCTGGATCGACAAGAGCCAATTCCGTGAGGTCACAATTGTTGCCTCTTCTACCCGTCAAGCCATGATTACCCGTGGTGCAGAAATATGGGGATAGAGATGGTAAAGAGGAAAGTGGCAGGTATTTTTACGTATAATGACCATCGTATGACCAACATGGAGGTTATAAACAGACATCGGCCGACGTTAAGTGAGTTTAGAAGATGGTGGGCGAGTAGTTTGTCAAATTCTCAGGATACAAATGCGAATCGCCTAAGTAAAAAGGCAGTTCCTTTCAATCTCCACCAGCGTAACATGTAATCTCTCATCCTTTCCCATTCTGAGAGAGTCACTAGAAAGCCGCAAGTTACAACCCTGCAATACCTGCTCCACAGAAGCAAGAGCCCAGTCATCTCCATTTCGACCACACTTCTGTCTTCACATGCAAGTACCAAGCAGTACGATGGCAAGGGAAAGTAAAGACTTATTGTGATGGTAAGTAGAAGGGAAAAAAAGGACAAAGAAGGGGGTTACACTGAGGATGAGACCATGCCAAGGTGCAGGGCCTCACAAGGCTTAGCTTGTCGGCGTTGTCCTGCAGGTATCGAATTTTCTCCTGCCTGATCTTTACCCCCTTCCCCCAACCCCACCCCAGTCACAACTGTCTCTCTTTCTCCTTCCTGCCTGCCTGCCTGCCTGCTTGCCTGTCTGCCCTTCTGCAGTGAAAAACTGTGTAGCCTCCGCCTGCAGTCCACCAAGCAGTAGTCATTAGTCTCCTGGCGATGAAGTGATGAGTGGATCGAAAAGAAGCAAGTATGTGGAGGTGTGCGTAGTAGGCGGCTGATGGTATGAACCTAACCACCACCAGTGGTGTGTTCACTGGCTAGACAAACAGTGACATACGCGGACCATTTCTCACCACCAGTGCATCGGCTAATCATTCTCTCCCTACCCTCCTCACGTGGTGTAGCCTTCAGCACTACTAGAAGTTGACATCGTCACACCTCAGTCTCGAAGGGTCGTCTCACTAGTGGCGACATGCAACTCTCTCTTACTACCACGGGAATACGAAGCCTCACACAACACCATGCGACATCAAGTCTTGCATGAAGTGGTTCTGGGTGGTGCGTTCTGTCACCACCACACGACACCTTCGAATGCTGCACACGTGTAGATAGGGGTCTGTGCGAGAGGCTTCGCAACTGCCAAGATCCAATTCGTCAGACAGACAACAAACAGACAGACAGACAGATGGACAGACAGACAGACAGTAGAGCTCCATCAAATCACATGACATTCAACCCAACGGAATGTGCGCACACCAGACTCCAGACTGGCGCATTTTCATGCTCCATTATGCATACACGTAATGACATTTCACCTCTCCCTACAATCCACTAGTCGTTGCACAACTAGTGGTTCACAACTCCCACGAGTGTCTCCTCGTTTCCATGTCAGTCCTGACGAATACCACAGCCCACATTCAGTGTTGCAACGTGATGTCCATGTGGACGCATACAGCTTCCATTGCCAAGTGGGTGTCAAGTCAGGGCGTCACACAACTCGTGTCCACTGACTCACAACGAAGTCAAGTTTTCTGGAGAGAGAAGCAGTTCATTTGAATATCATGACAACCTCCTCTTTTCCGCGGTAAATGTTCGACTATGTTCTGTCTCTCAAACCGCCTACGGTTGCTTACCATCAGCAGACTCAAGGCGACCGAAGGCCAGGTGTGTTTGGTTGAAACGTGACACTTTCTGTCACAACTACATCTCCATTGGCATTTGCTCCGTTTGTTCGCATTGCCTTCGGAGCGTCCACTGGTGGTGGAGAAGGGAGCGACCCTACCACTACCTGCCCCACTTGCTGCCATTTCACCACTTACACTTCCATCTCGAGTACGCATTTGGCATTTCGACTGTCGAGATGAGGCAAAACAACCACCAGTTAATCGTCCAACCTTGTCAGCCTTCCATATGTTGATGTCGAAGCCATCTCGTAGGTGTGGACTGCAGTGGAAGTAACATTGCAAAGCACTTCACTTGCCTCCCCACATTAGGGCTACTGAGGGACATTCACTCTGCGACACACACAACTACGATGTGCAAAAAGTACCGCGATCACAAGGAGGGAGAGGCGGTGACGGTTGCGGTGCATGCTGAAAGGTGGTGGTGGCCAACACTGGACTCGCATTCAACTGACTAACGACGAGTGAGTGGTTTGAACGGAGGCGTGCATAATGCACACGCTATGTGAAACTGGCGTCGGCGCATCGCACAGCATCCTCTCCAAACACATTCACAACTCAGTGATAGTGGAATGGGGTGGGGTGGCAATCGTGCTTGCTAAGAGTAGCTCTGTGTGCACTTATCCCTGTGGAGACAGTTCGAGTACACTCTTTCGCTCCACTAGTCACTGTTCTCCCTCCACCCTCCCCTCCCTCCCCCCCCAATTCACAGTCTCATGGTCGCCTCTATTGCATCACTCCGAGCAAGTACCTGGATCAGACCATCACCTTCACCTTCTGTAACTCTAGTTCCACTCTAGCCAGCCAGTCGGTCAGTCGTAGTTGCAGTGAGTAGTCAAATGGCAGCACATCACCAGTGCCACCATGTTTCATCCAATTTCATCAAGACTAGCCAAAACTGATGCTCTGGTCGTGCGTCACAGCTGTTTGTGCAATGAAAACGAGTGCGCGCTTTGTCACCTAGGTCTGGGTGAAGCAACACACCGCAAGGGTCTCCTCTCCAACGATGGTGCACTTACTTGTCCCTTGATTTTCGTTTTCACGTTGAACTGTCAGAAGGTTTGTGAAGATGGCCTGTCTTGAGTTGCTGGTTGTTGAATTTCGACCCGTGTTCTTCTTCTTCTTCTTCTTCTTCTTCTTCTCAACAAACTTTCCAATCCATGCTCTGTTGCCTCCTTTGCACTCAGGTACTTTTTGGAAGTCCATCCATAGAACGCCCTTTCAGACCACTATTCCACCTCAGTCTTCTTTTTCGGGAGAGCGAGAGAGAGGGGAGGGGAGGGGAGGGGAGGGGAGGGGGAGAGAGAGAGTTTCCATCAACACCAATCAACATTCAAATGACGCTTTTCAAGATGTGTCGTGTCACATAGTCAGTTGATGCTACCATTACTGCTGCACTTTTCCCCCTCCTCGCCACTATTTATTCGTGGCCTTGGAATTCCCCTTCACACGACGTGGAGGAGGTTTGACCTCACCCCATGACACACTAAAGTGGAAGGACCGTTTCGGCATTTTCCTTCTCGAAAGACATACCACACTTACTCATCACTATCATTTCTAAAGTAGCATAGATGTCTCACCTTTCATTTCGCTAACCTTCTTAAAACTGCACCGTGACTGTTCAATGCTTTCAAAAAGTACGATGCACCATCTGAAAGCGGTTTGAAACCTGTTTTGAAACATGAAACTGAAAACGATGAAAGGACATCATAGTCCATCTTGCCAAATGTTGCAGTAAAATGCTTTCATATCCAACAAAAATGACCAACCTAACAGCGTTTGAAATAGCCATTGTAAGAAGCTAACTTAACCAATCATTCAACCCACCGTAGTCGTCTCAGGCTCTGTGAGCCCCGTCGATGAAGCGTTGATGTACTTGCAGACATCCGTGAGGCTGAAGATACCGACACTGAAGATGCTGAAGAGAACGCAGAGGATGGAGAAGTGCTGTGTGAAGACCCTCGTGGTGGCGGCGGTGACTTTCTTCGAGTCCGCTGCTTCCGTCTATGGCATGAACTAGGAGAGGCTACCGTCAATGACGACGACGATAGTGATGACGGTGAGGAAGAGGATACATGCAACCGATGTCTAGGCGATGCGTAGGCTGCTGGAAGTCTTCGTCTTTGTAACTGGAATTCACGAATGTACATTATGAACTAAAAAGGCATCTGTAGAAGTCGATTGTTCCCATGACTGATTTAAGTAAGAAGTCATCGTCTTCTTTTTCATCAAGAACGCAGGGAACACAGATTTGTTATCAAGTGAAGTTTGACTGTTGGCCTTTATTTACTGTTGATGGGTGGAGCAGATCCTTGGGAGAAAATAAGTGAATGGAAATGCGACATGGTTAGCTGCCTTCAGAAGATCGGAATTGTCGGAACCAAGATGAAAGCAACACATGGCTTTTTATTGTCATTCCTCATGTTCATGTGCGTCGCTTATCCATGAAAGCTAGCGAAACGAAGCAACAGTGCCTTGAAACAAAAAAGGAGGCACCAAAAATGATAGTACACGCAATTACGTTTAGGCTTAGAGCTAATGCGTGATATTCAGTGCAACTCTCGGAAGGTGATTATTTAAATGCTCGGTGACATTTATTAATGTTAGACCGATTAGACAAACCCTTTGCATGAGTGAAGGTATCCAACCAATGATAGCACAAGTTAGCGACCGGTTGGTCCTGTTCCATCACAAAATGTACTGGGGAAAAGAAACCAGTCGCAATGAAAAGAATGCAGGACAAAGAAAAAAAGACAAAGTTGTAAGACACAGTGGAAGCGAGAGACTTGTCTGAGAAATGCAAAAAAATATAAAAACGCAAAAGAGAGACAAAAGCACTCACAGTGTCAGGTGAGGTGTTTACAGCACCAGTTCTAGAAGAACAAGTGGAAGAGGAGGAGGAGGTGCCCGATCGTCGTCGACGAGCCTTGTGCACCGATATTGAAGGTGATGGTGAGGCAGAAGACAGTCGCCTGCGCTTAAAGCCTGACGGAATCACCCCGTGTCGACGCTGTCGGTAATGAGAATGTTGATGCTGGTTGCGATGGAGCGATCTTGCGGCACTGGAGAAATCTGCCTGGCTATCACTACCGCCACCACTGCTGATAACCTCGTAGCGTGTTGAAAGGTGCAAAGAGGCGGAGGATTTACGAGGTTTCCTGAATCAAAAAAATGATCCAAGATTATGCTGGCTGAGATGTTTGAATAAGAGCTGCTGGATGTGTCCTTTCAGTCACCCAGATCCCTTCTGTGTGCTTAATGATGGAGCTACGAAATCAAATTTACTTTCTTGAGTAGCCCCACAATGGGTAATAAGCCAGTAACGTAATTACCAGTCCATTCAATTTACAACCCGACCTATAGCTTCAGAAATTTAATAAGCAGCACGCTCCATTAAATGGCAACACTATTTCGTCTCGTGCAGCAGTGTAGCCAAATGGCTAGGAGAAGGTCTCCAATGCAACTGCAGATTCTGGTAGATTGGAAAATGCCTATAAGAAGTGGTAACATGGAGTGCCGGTCAAAAATGTTGTGCCATGACAAGTAAAGGCCCCAAAGATACTCCTTGAGATTCGAAGTACGTGCTGTGACATGATCTCAATTTAACTGGTGATCCGGATGGATGATGTACCGGAGTTTAAGCCAGTGCATCCAACATAAAGGAAGAAGTAACATTAAGTTCCAATTTTAAGCCCTAGGAGGAGAATAGAGACCAGTTATTTGATAGGCCAGTCGAGATGTCGAATCTCGGCGACCGACAGCAAGACTCGCTCGATGCACCAATACCGACGCCTCAGATCAACAACTAGAATGATGAAATGGGGGGTAGAATGACTAATCGGTCGCAATGCAAATGTCAACTCGCCAATGTCAATGCTTGGAGTTGGCACACTTAGGCGAAATCAGATCGCACGCACGAATGCTGTGCGATGTGGGTGTACATGCATGCGTGCGAGCTAAGGTGCGATTCACCCTCGGATTGCAGAAAGGGAAAGGAGAGGATGGGGAGGGCATAGGGTGCGTTCGCTGACGTGCCAGGTGCTGCGCAATTCTGCATACAAAAGACATGCGCTTCAATGAGAGAGCTAAAGATGACTGCACTAGCGATCCTGCCGCAACACTGTCGAGTGCGAGTCAATTTCATCCCCTCAACAGTGGTTTCTTTAAATGCCGAATAACATGGCTCTAAGCACCACATGGAGACCACTTACATTAAGGGAAGTAGAAATGGGAGTTACCTAAAGACCAAAACAAATACTAACTCGGATGGAGAGTAAACCAACCAACCAAGCGTTCTGTTCGAATGAAGTGGAAGTGAAAACGACCGGTAAAATCGGCCTTAAGCAAGGTTGGAAGGCTTGGAAGCATAATACTTGAAACGTCGGACGATGTTTATCCGTAGCGTCGTAAACGAACGCAAAGGATGTCACACGAACTCCCATTGAGACTTGGTAACAGTGGAAGTTAAAAATATAAGACAAGTTTCGAAGCCCCGGTACAATTAATGAAATTTTGAAGCAACAACGTTTACGACAGTTAATGCAACCAAACTGAGTGCTTGGCCTCGTTTCTGAAGAATGGAGAATTTTGAAAATAAAGCCATAGACGCATTTGTGCGATGCGTCACCAGTTTCCTAACCTCTCGATTCAGGTGACGAGCCACTCAGGAGCGCCGCCAAACGGCATGGTCTGCGGGCCAACCCAGTGGCG
>MIEF01005798.1:0-21688 GCA_001870725.1 Taenia solium | reverse complement strand
AGACAGAGTGTTCTATCTGCCATAAAATCCATTGTTGAAATAGAGAATAAGGGAATGCTAGCAGCAGCGCCTCCACATATTGTCACTTTTAGGTGTGGGAGGTCTGCTTTGACCTCCTTTATGATATGTAACTGCATTGTGTTTGGGTGCAAAAGCATTCAAGCACAGCGCTGCACCAGAGGATGATGGATAAATAAATTCCAGCGATGACACGTGCGTCTTCATGTATTGAGGAATCATCTCCTCATTTCTTGCGCCCAATATTTGCAAAGGAGTGCACAACCAGAGTTCAACATGCTCGGACGCGATGCTAAAACAATGAGATGAAGAAATCTGAATCGCCTGTTTACTCAATATGACCATTGTTATTTCTCAATGTATACAAATTCATGGCTAAAAGCAGGCACTCATTTGAGCCCAGCCTGATGGAGGTAAAGAGCTTTAGTGGCCGAATCGCGTCGACCAGTTCTTGTGGCTCGGTAACAAGTGGATGTGGTCCCAGTGTGCATGGTTTCACTGGTTTACCTAGCCTCTTTCGTGAAAAAGTAACTCTAAGTCGACGTACTTTGCGAGGTTTAGTTGCCGAAACCGCCTTTTAAAAAATCTATTGTTGCTGCTGCTTTGTAAGCAACATTGCAATCATAACTGGCGTGCAACACACCTCCTTCTGCTACCCCTCCAAGCCTTTCGAGTCCTTTGCTCAGGAACAATTTTTCCTTGCTCCACGCTTTTAGTCAACCCGATAAACAAAGCAGTGCTATAAATAGAATTCTTATCAATGACGCATCCTATTGCGAAGAGGAGTGGTGGACTGCAATGGTGACCGAATCAACAAGAAGAGCATTATAAGAAAACATTTGCCGTTGCTTAGCTTTCTATGACACATTGACGTAATTAATTTCACAGACTCCGTCAAGGATACGAATGACGCCACCACTCCTTCAAGACCTAGCTGATTTCGGTAAATTCTTTGGGGTCTTCGAGGAAATTCCTTATTTACTAGGTCTTAGTTATCTGAAAATTCGAAAAGCCTTTATTTTGCGAAATGTGTCTATTTTGTGGCAAAAAATTTGCTCCCAAAAATAAATCCCAAGTCACTCAATATCAGAGGAAGTAGAGTTGAACCAGCCCTTCCAACTCAGTCTTGAGCAAAGGAGAACAGTCGAATTGCATAATTCCGCATGTTGCCAGAATTCACGAGAGTGTGACGTCGTGGTCAAAACAAGCATGGCTAAAAAAACTTCGATTTTACTTTGTCTTACATGGATGTGTCAGGGCTGTTGATCACGCTAGAGATATTCTAAGAATTGTGTATAGTAGAGCACGAACTGAACATAACTGATACGACTGCATAATGCATTCGGTAAAACCTTCGAGACGCCTCAAGTATGAGATAGCATCCACATCGGAATCGCTTCAATTTTCATCAGACAATGATTGTTGGAGTCTCACAGGCCACAAAGGAATGTCTGGTAACAAATGTTCCAACCTGTTGAATTGGAGATGTTATGACGAGGCCTCCGGAAGAATTGAGAGTGATTGGGGTGATGACTACGCACCAACCAAGCGTGTGGCTAGATGGTTTGTGCATAGACAGCAACGTTTTGCTACTTTTGTTTATGAATCTTCTTTGGGTGTATGATTGACTTAAGAGCGCTCCAGGTACACAAATTTGTACTAAGCATGCCCAAATCTGGGTACCACACTTTTGATTGAAAAGCACTTGACAGTTTTGATGAATAAACTGGGGTCTAAGGAGTGGCAGGTGCTACTCCAGAAGAGTGGCGCTGTTGAATTAATTTAATGTATTTGAGAACGGAAAGTTGAGTCTTCGTGGGCATAACTAATACGGATAGAAGCGTGTCATTAGCCAAGCGCGAAACCATTGTCGACTAGAATATATTTAAGCATCCTTAGATCTCTTAGGCTTCTAAAAGCCATAAGTTATTCATATTTTCCCAGTTTATGGCAGGTTGTGGGTGCAAGGCATCATTTTCGGAAAATGTGGCAGGTTCGATACGCTCCGGCTGCATAAGGGATCGTTTATCGTTAAATCAGTTAGCTGTCCACCAGTGGTAGAACGCACTACAATATCGATGTCATTGAAGTTGCAATTTATACTGCCTTAAGAGGATTACAAATTTCTCATATTGGGCTATGATGTTTTTTGTCTAGAAGAAGGAGTGGAGGGGAAAGAGCTGACGTGATTGCGCGACTATTCAAATAAATATTGCAAACTAGACCAAAGAAATGACAGCTAGGTGAGGTCACCCCAACTCTCCCTTCCCACAGCTTTCATTTATCTAAACTTCATCAACTCCGTCACGCGGTCCGTCCATACTGCCGCATCCCCATAATGGTAGGTTTCACCAACTTTATTTCCCCTTCTGCCTAAGTCTTTCCATCACAAATTATTTTCTTTAATTTTTATGAAACACCCATGACACTAACATTCACATACATCCCTAACACTTTAGGCACGTAATGAATCACAATGTAAAATTACCACACTTCCACCCGAATTGAAAGTAAGATTATGCAGACTCCTCAATGCTACGGACTTGGTGAATCTCTGCATTAGCATTCCAAGCTGGAGTTGGATCCTATCCACTCGGCGATTCGCCGCTGTTCTGTGCCGGCACATTAATTAGTGGATCTGGCTAGACAAGCGTCTCTACCTACTACTCTTCTCCCAATCCTCACCAATTTCTTTGCAAAATGCTTTCGAAGCCATTCGATATCAAAGGGAGCAAAATGACTCCTTTGAGCGCCTTCTATCCAACCTTGATCGAGACCAGATCCACAAAACTATCCACTTTTGCCTACTGCCGGACTTCAATGCAAATGTAATGTCGAATTTGGAAAGAACAGTAAGGCTGAAAGCACTGAACTTTGAATCTACTGATAGCACTTCAACGAACAAGTTCTCAATGCGTATGCATGTTGTTTCTGCAAATGGAAGCATCTTTATTAGAGACGCTGCAGGCAGCGTAACCAGATGCATTTCGAAATGGTCAATGTCTAATCATGGTTCCACGAGCACTGCATACTTGAACGAAGGAGCTAGACTGGACTGCTGTGACTGCATAGTTTACCTAGTGAATCCTTCGCGATTCCTCAAGGGTGATTTAATTGCCACCCTGGGGGCTCTATTACCACACCAAATTTTAATTATTGCCGTCATCATCAATGGAAGGAGAAATAGGTCAAGTGAGATGGATTGTCTTGTGAGTTTCCTTCGAAGCCTTGGCGACTCCAATACCTCTCCACTGACTACTGCGCCAACGAACTGGCGAATGTGGTGCATCAAGCTACATCGTGGGAAATTAACCAATTGGTCTGATCTGTTGAGATGGGGCTGTCATGACGTGATTTCCAAAAGAATAAAGGGTGGTCAAGATGATGACTGATTGCCACCTACGAGACAGTGTACATGATTAAAACCCTTATGTACCAACGCTGATAACAAGATTTTATACTTATAATTACAGCTTCTTTGATCGGGTAATTTGCTTGCGAATGTTTTAGAAAAGTCATGCAATCGCTAGTTCGAGAACTGGCGTGGCTATAAGATTGCATTTACTCTTTGCCATGTCATGCGAGCGGAGGAGAACTTGAAATAGAGCAATAGGCAAGTGTGGGCTACGAGAAAGCGGTTGTTTGTGACACTTAATACATTCTATGGCTGGTATTCGAACATTCCTACTTTAGCTCTTAACACTGGAAATTCAAACAAGATGGCAGAAAGTGTGGATGAATGCTCTAGCTAGATGCTTACTAGCATTGTGTCCAAATCCATACCATGGAGGTATCTGCATGCTAAACGCACTAGTAAACACTGCACGGAATCTTTCAGCCTAGCAATATGTGGTCCTAAGGCAGTGAAACTGTGAAGTATGAGGTATACTTGTGATTTAGATCACCAAGGAAACGTCGCAGTTGATAGAGGTGACAGTATCACGCATTATGGTGGCAAATAGAATTTACTTTTCAGCGAGTTGCTATATGCTTCTAGCAAAATTTTAAGCAGTATTAGACATTGTTGGGTTTCTTCAGCCTTCCAGCCACCATTCTCGAGATCAGATGCACTTGGCTTTTCTTTCTATGATTCGCTGACGCCTACATTTGGCAATGTGATCAATGACTTTTTTGTGGATCAGAATGCATGGCAATGTGTGTACACGCTGTTTATTGACTGCTAAAAGTAATGTCACCTTGCCTATTGGAGAGGATCATCTTAGCACAAAAATGAAGCATATTTCGCCTTCTTTGTCACTACCCACCTCGTTTCTCGTTTAACTTTTCCCGCACTTCAAAGCCTCTGAACGAATAGATTGATTCGATGAAGATGTGTTCATTAACAAATGTTAATGATAGTGGATACGAGGTGAAGGGACTTTGGGTTCCAGCCCTACTTTGAATCGTGGAAGTTTGGTGATTTTTCCATCAAAAGGGTAGAGTTCATCGAAGGCCTTTAGCCAAAAAAGTGTAAACCAAAAATTTTGCTTTAAAGGTGTTGTCATTTTATAACCATTTTGTACTCCACTTGTATGCAGTCTCCATATATGCCACCAGCTGTGGTTTTCTACTTTGCTCTAGTGCGCTACTCTATTCTCATGGCTTACCATTTGTATACATTTGTAGAGCCGTATCATGCTGTAATGAAGGTCCTATATTGTGCGTTGAGGATGAGGTGCTTAGTAGGTGGGGCAGCTTTGACCAATGCAAAGGAATCATTGCTCCACGGGCAAAAAAACTTATGGCATAATTTTCGTGAAGTAATTGCTTGTGCATTCGTACTGGGTTCGCAATAGTAGTTCCTGTCAATAGGCATGAGCATTCACGTGCGATTGTGAACGTTTACTTATGCTTACAATCAATCTTAAAACACAGTCTGGGTCATTTTTGCCTGCTACCTCCGTGCTTGGAAGACATGTGTTCAAAAATATTCGCGTATCGCAAATGGCGAAATGCAGACTGACGTCTAGTTGCGGCTCTTAGTCTCTCAGACGCGTTTTCTTAGTGAGTTTGTTCAGCGGTCCAGTCCCTGAAGACATCCAAGTGTCGTGCACAACTTTATGATTTAGAAATTTGTATAATTCTAGGACTTGGCTTTCGAAATTAGAACTTCATTAACAATGCGTATTTTCGGGCAACTCATGCTAACAAACCAACTGACTTAGTAAGACAAAAGCTCTCAATTCAGCGTCTTGTGTTTTCCCTAGTTAAATCCGGGCTCCTTCCGTAAAGCAATCTACAACAACCAGAATAGTTAAATTTCCTATCATGATGGGCACTAGAGGGCCCATGTAATCAATGGCTACTCTTCACCTTGAAAACAATGTGGCGACAGATTAGGGTGGGGTGATCACTGTGAGGAGAGGCCCCTCAAAACTGCTGCATGTGGTGCATGCCCGTCCGAAATCAAGCGTCTCTAATGTTTCCATTTATCCATGCGAGTAGAATGCTTGTGTAACTCTTAAATAACTGTTTGCGCTAAAGTAGCCGAGACCACCAGGCGCTTAGATCAACGGACAACTACTTATTTTTCTAAAACCTTTGCGACGTTGGCGTTCAATTTACGCTATGCTGCCTGTATTTGTGACTGTAAGGCCCATCAAAACTGCTGCATGTGGTGCATGCCCGTCCGAAATCAAGCGTCTCTAATGTTTCCATTTATCCATGCGAGTAGAATGCTTGTGTAACTCTTAAATAACTGTTTGCGCTAAAGTAGCCGAGACCACCAGGCGCTTAGATCAACGGACAACTACTTATTGTTCTAAAACCTTTGCGACGTTGGCGTTCAACTTACGCTATGCTGCCTGTATTTGTGACTGTAACTCCAAAAACCAAGCCATTATGTTAAGCCTCGTTGTCTAACAATTGTCTAACATTAACAGGTTTACGCAACATCTCACTAATCGGCTCCACTCAAGTCCTATAATTAAACCTAAGAAAAATTGCCGTAAATGCAACGCTCTAACAACGTGCAAATCACAGGTCATTGTGGAAGGTTCAAATTGACCTTCTATTTAGCATGTGGCTACAATGGGTTCTTGCACAAAATCAAGCACAAAATCAAGCAGTCAGTCGAGAGGAAAGCGCTTGCTGGTCGTGAGGACTCCAGTTGACGTCGGCGTATCATTCAGCTATTAAGTTGTGGATCATAATCATGCATACGTTCTTAAGCAACTTGTAGCTTGAAAATTCTGCTTCATTGCCATTTCAAGGGAACCATGCCAACATAGAGAAGTTGGGAAGGGAATCGAATATAAGTTCTAATATGCAGCCAGTGACCTTAATTAACAGCAACCGATTCCATTTATTCAGTGATTAATAATTGGTCATCAGAAGGTTATTTGATGCCCTTCCCCTCATTCTGTCCATTCTGCTGCCCTCTTGACCCCAGCATAGCCTCCTTATCTTCCCTTTTGCTGGACATTCGAAGCTCGTGGTTAGCCTGCATTCAGCATATACCACAGCAGATTCAATTTTACCAATAATAATGAGGAGGCCTTTCGGTCCTCCGCTTTAACCCTGCTGCTCATTTCATCACTGATGCCACTCCCGATCTAACTGAACTTTCAATTTACTGACAGATCCACCGACTAATTATTTGGTTACTTGACTATCCAGTCATTTAGCTGACCAGTTTATTTACCCATCTCTTCACTTCCCTCCTTTTGAATAGACTGTTTCGTTGTTCGATTTAGTGACAATACGATGGTTTCGTGTTTCAATCAGTGACTGCACTGAATTGCTGGCGGACTGATCCATAGTTGCAGCACTCATCTATCCCTCTCCCCTCCAAACATTTTTCATCAACAGATTGTGACTATATGCACCAAGCCCTGGCATTTGGCACGATACGACCACAAATGCCACCATCAATTCCTCCACGTCCCTCATCAGAAGAACAGTGGGGGAAGATGTGCGTTGTATCACCAATAATCCCTCACCAAGAGTCCTCATTTATTTCACCTGTTTGTCCATATCTCGTTGCCACAAAGTGCCGCAATTCCCTTACATTTGTTTTTTTTGTGAATCCTGTACAACTAGTTCCGTGGGGGTTTAAGGCAAGACTACCTCCACTTCCCAATACGTTTTCCACACAAAACACAACACCAGCTCCAGCAAGATTGCTAGGAGGGAATTTTGGTGGTATGATGACCACTTTTGGTGTCCGCCATTGAGCCATGGCGGATTGAGTTGTTCTTCGGGACCTGTCACCAACCCTGAGCCCTAGATTTGCCTAATATACATTTCAGCCGGGTATCGCACCTTCATTCGTCTCTAGGTTGGGCCTGAGACTTCGCAGATCATGCTTAAGCACATTAACATTGTTTGCCTGTACAAAACATTGTGCTTATGCTGCTTTCAACACTCTCTTACCTTACATATTATCAAAACACAAGTCCTACGCAAGTAAACATATAATAATGTTACTTTGTCTATGTTAGCCATCAGCTTTTCTATGATAGAATTAGAATTTTATCAAGAATTTGGGACAAAAACGCTGTTTCTGGCAAGTAGAGTCTTGCATATGTATTGCCTTCAGTTTTCCACAAATCAAAAGGGTTTATGCAGTAGCACTGCAGAGAGTGTTCCAAAGAATCGGAATGGGTACACCAAATCTGCTATCTGAAGGTTCCTGCAAGTTCATTAAATCGTGAAACATTCGTTGACACATGAAATTGCAGATAAATGCTGATAGAGGTTGCAAAATAAACGTACTTATTGAGTGCCTATTACGGGAGGATGCATTTGGCATGCTGACAACGCGTAGTGGCTTTAATTGAAGTGCCATTCAAAACAGCGCGTGGGAGGAAGAAATGCAAGACACTTAGGTCTAGCCCTCTTCCAACCAAACACGCATTCGATTTCCACCCAAAAAGTTGACACCTCTCCCACAGCATAAGCGAACTCGTCATATTGACTAGCTGATTGCAAAAATTATTTTGAGGATTGGGTGCTAGGCAGGTTGCAGACTTGCTGAATATTTTTCTTAGGACTGTAAGGCCCAGAAGGGAAGTGGACAGAAACTACGGTACGACCTGGTCAAACCCGATGAGAAAGTACCGCGTGGAATAGAGGCATCCATGTCAACCAGAACACCTAATTCACTGGTGCAGGTGAGAGGGTTCTCATCGAAAATATCCACTGTCACAGGAAGGATGTACGGTAAAATTAGGTAGGCAAGCAGGCATACAGTATTTATCGAACCTAAAAGTTATGGACTGAAAAGGTGAATGCTGATGCAAGAAATCGCCTAGGATGCGAATCAAAAGCCAAAATGAGGGCGTAAAGCTCACCATAAGGTAATCCGCCTTCACGAAAATACCTACTGCAGGTGAGGAGAAAGATTGTCATGCTAGTAGGCAAAGGAAGCTGTTAGTGACAGTCTAGTACCGGATTGATGCCGCTTGTATGCCTTTCCATTCACCATGACCACGAGATTTCTAAATCAAGTGATATGAAATGACAGACAGTTGACCTACATAAAGTCCTAAGCGTAATGCACGCCATCCAGGGCAAAAAGAGGAAGGCAAAGTTGCAAATCAAGCTTCTGGCTCCTAAGTTGCAACAGGTAAGTCGCGACTTTTGGCCTGGCAGTGTAAATAATGCGATGCACACAAAATGCGAAAACTTTTGCCTCACCTAGCATCTTATACATCATCTGGAAGCAAATGGCAACACAGAAATAGAAGACGATGGGACTAATATCGGTAAGATCTAAAAAGCATAACACATTCCCATTACGTCTGGCTCTTTCGAAACAATTATATTCTCACGTGACCTGCCGAAAACATGTGTGGTGATTATGCGAAAAAGAAAGTGTCCGAGGTAGATAAAGTAGGCAATCCTACACAAGTCTGCAAATTGAAACACAAATAAATTAATTGCTATCTAGCACTTCTTGGCCGACTTCTATCTACTTATCTGCAAAGTAATCAAACTTTAGGTTCGCCATTAATGCAGGACACACTCGTATTCATGTGACATATTCAGGAACAACACATAGAGGGGGATATTTACTAGTGGCAGTGGGTCAAACCTGTCATATTTGGAGCGTATAGATGGAACGATACACGAATGAATAAACAACTGGGGCCTACTGACAGAAGCCACGTGAATCAGGCAGCCAACTTTCCAGAATGGCACAACGTAATTTGACAACGCAATTTGAGATGAGTCTCTGAAATGCGGTAAACCAGACCAAAGCAACACCAATAATCAGGGCCAAAAAGGCAGAAAACCGTCTTGGCACGCACTTTTGCATGACCGATGGACGAGTTTGTAATAAAGACGGCATCGATTTTGTCATCCACATGTGGTGTCACCTGATTGCCATGCCAATGCAGCGCAGTGCTGACCTAAATTTAAGTAGCCTTGCATGTCAAGAGCAGGACCTTGTCTTCTCTACAGCACTGTGGGAAATATAACAACGAAGCCGACTTATTGCAGCCAGGAGGAAATGTTTTCATCATCAACAATATTAGAGGATGGATGGATGGGTGGAAGCCACACAGACCAATTTGACCAGCACTTTCGCCTAATTTGACAAGGTTGGGAGTGGAATCAGAAGCCTTAAATCGACACTTATCTAACAAAAAACTTTTACAAGGATTTTAGCACGTCGATCCCTGATCACCTCAATCGGGAGCGACACGTTATTGTCCGGATTCTAGTGAGTGAAATTTTTATTGTAGTAATGTTTCTTAATTATCTTTCTACCTAACCATCCGTCAGATTTCATGCGAATTCATCCACTTTCATCGTCATTTATCGGAGCACCAAGGCTAGAGTCGCCAGTCAGGAGACTTATATGTCTTGATGTTTATTTCCATCTGCTGACCTACCTACCTCTCTCTCTATGTGCTCAAATATCTATTATCGACACCTCTATCATTTCTCTTGCTTTCGGAATGTGCAGGAATCTGTTCAGACTGCATTGGAAAGTTACATGTGAATGGCTGAGGTAGGCTTGTCTACAATGCTAACAAAACGAATGATAACATTGTGAACCATTATCAAGGCTCAATGACTGTAAAGCGGCCGACGAATCGAATGAATATTTGGATCTGGCTGTTTGCGTCGAGGCATTAAAACAAGGAAGGAATTGGGATGGAATGAGAGGAAAATTAAAATTATGTAAAATACACACTATCCTTGGCGCACTCCAAATCCACGATTGGATTGAAGCAAAAATGTTCACATTTTCTGTTTGTGAGAATCATGTACAAACGAGTTGTTTGTAATCAAATGCAGTAGCGATTCGATAAATTAAAACCCTATCAATTGTGCCTCAAACACATTTTTCTGCATTGAAATTTCCCTCTCTGTTAATATTAGCAGTCATTTCCTAGCGCTTATTCCATATTATTCTTCCTGGGCTACTCAAACCCCATGTAATTCTTGTATACTAGTGCCTATCAGATGTTTATGTGATACAGAGACAAAAAGCACTTGCATTCCTGCTTTACCATGTCTTCGCCAGTAAAAATAACAAGGCAAATGGAGAAGGTGCTGGGCAGAATACTGACACAGGACAAATTTCGTAACCAATGCGCAATTTGGTGGATCGATTAGAGTTATCCTATTTGAGTCCCATTGCTCCACTCATTCTGTCAAAGCCCAGTCGTATAGGCGCTTTTGGCTTGCAGATGACTTAAATTCGAAACCTCTTTACAGACGATAGGAGTCTTATTCACCAAAGAACACAACTTTCAGTCAGTCGTGGGCGCGTAAATACACTACTCCTCACAATGGAGGAGGCCATTCGCTGCGCTAATATAAGTACCGTTTGTCATATTTCGGCAATTTTGGATCTCTGGCCTGTTGAACATGTGCACCATGCATATTTCTGTACTTAAGCACAGAATTCTCTTAGTCTTCGGTTCTCCCAAATAATGGTGAGTCTTACAAGACCAATTCACTATGACTGATGGTGTCTCCACTTTCCCATTTTTCAAGTCGTAAGCGTATGACATGACACAATCACTAAGGTAAATCAAAATGCTATTCTTCGACAAAATCGTAAGTTTGAAGCACATGTCGCTTGATGATACAAGACCTCCAGATAAGTAGTTGTTTTGTTTACCAAGGCAATGGAAAAATCTGAGTTGCAAAGGACATGAGATCATTATCATTATTCGAAGCGCTTCCAAATCATTACAAATGGTTTCAGGATATTCCTTCATCTTACAGTAAGCTACATTTTTATCAACAAATTTGATCCAACATGTATTTGCACATCGGCGTCAGTCAACTTGGTGTCTAGTGAAGTCTCCCCTCTCCAGTGTTCAAGCTTTTATGTCTTATCCTCCACAAGTTGGCATGCTCACAACAAGGAATTGGTGTATCTTGCATCATAGAGGAAACTAAAGTGGATTCAAACTGCACTATTTGGTATCTCTTTGTGTCTCTTCGGGTAAGGGTCGCTACAATTTTATGCGGCATTTGCTGACACTAACAAAAACTTTAAAAAATGCCTACATGCATTCTATTTAACCTCCACACCCTATCCCTTGGCATTAAACCACCCATAAACGCATTTGATCGTTTGCACCATGCTGAAGAACCCTTTGGAGAGTATCATCAAGTTGGTTTAAGCACTAAAGATCAGTTACAGCAATGTAACAAGGTAGTTTTGCAAGTTGTTATTTAGACAACGAATGATAAATTTTAGGTCTTTTATAAAGGTCGTAGGTATTATTTTCTTGGAAGGCATTTTACCGTCTGCTGTTGCATTGAATCTAAATATTTTGTGCAAAGAAACGATGGTGTCATAATTGCTGCATCTCTCAAGAAAGAAATATGGTTATGAAGAACTAGTTTACTTAAAAAGTCGGTGGTTTGCAAAAGCTGACTATTTCATTGTTGAGTGAAGGTAATAGACGCTTTTATAGGAAACGGGGAGGCTCCGTCGTGCGCCTCCATTTGAATGCTAAACTTGCGCCTCCTTTTTATTTTTATTGTGGTCTGCAGTGCATTAAAATTCAAAGAGACATAGTCATCCAAAACCGAAGCACTTTGGTTTATGTGGGTGCAGAGCAGCGTGGATAAAGAACGATATGGACTTTCACATTGCGAAGACCAGAATTCGAAAATCACCTCCCATCACGAATTTCCATGTCAATAGTCAACATGCACGCAACGTTTCTTACATCGTATGCATAATGGTGAAAACAAAATATGATGGCTTTTGTAGAAATTCGTCATTCGCCACTTTTTGACATTGAAGGGATCTTCGGTTGTTTACTCGCAATGATCACCCACGTAAAGTGGACAAAATCAGCCAAGTTGGCACTCATCTAACAAACAACTTTTGCAAAGTTATCTGCGCGTCAATCCCTACTCGCCACAATCAGGAACGACACGTTACTGTCTGGATTCTGGTGGTTGAAATTTTTAGTGCACAGTGTGATACTCTATTTTATCCAAAAGGTAAACCTACAACCTAGCAATGCAAGTAGTTTAAAGGGTCTAATGTCATTGCATCACCACTCAATGCGGCGTTTTGAAGCCAAACCTGTCAAACTGAGTGTACATCATTTACAGCGCCAACACATGTCAGAGATCAAAGCTACTCATTGCGACCATGTCACCGATTCTACTCCCTTATTTCGTCACAGCATACCATGACAGTGGTTTTTCCAGCCTGCTTCCGACACTTCAGCTAACATAGCCAACTTTAGTGCCATTTCGAATTGGCGCACGTGGGCAAGTACTTTCCAATGCCTCGATTTATGATCCTCACTCATTCGGCCTTCCAAATTCGAGGGCTCTTTAGGTGACCAATGCAGCATTAAGTGAACTTCCTTCCTTTGCAGAATTGGGACGATTTGCATTCTTTCCTTGTAGGTGCTGTTATCACACCTATTCCTGTCTTCTGTTGCACAGATTTGCCCGGCACAAAGAGAAGTGTGCTCACATTTTTTCTCTAGATTACAGCCTTTAAGTTTTAAAGTAATGCGTAAAACTCTCTTTAGTTGGGAGTGCTAGATAGTGAATCGGACCATGGGTCAACTTATGGGATGGGTACACATTTAGCTAGGCCTAGTCGAGGGAGGTATTTATTCCCTTTCAGGGGCGACAACTTGCCTGAATGAAAGTGAATACAATGATGGATTACTTTACAGTCTGTATGCAGAGTCGCAACAACGGCGTGAATTGATTTGGTCTTACGATGCAAACTGCATTGGATCAAGTAAAAATGTGCATTTTTCTCGGCAGAATTTCACCTCGCTTTCTAAATGCCCGGATTCTCGCCTGCCTTAGCAGTATCAAAATTCGGTACGCAAACTTAACAATCCTCCCCATTGTTTAAAAGAAATCCCCTCTGCGTTCAAGTATGACTGGTTAGCTCTCCTCTTTTGGTGTCAGCTGCCTGGCTTTCATGCGCGAGTTCTATCAGATATGACTGTGTAATAGTATATTTTCCCTGCTTGCTGACGGTGAGCTAGCTCTTTTATCTACATTGTTATTAGTATATTGAGCTTTCGCTGTTTGATTCCGCCCTTTCAGGCTAAAATCCTGCACAATTTTGCCTGATTCAACGCCATTGCTGTCAGAGCCTGCTCTGAACTGCATTCCGTCCATCAGTTAAATTCGTGGAAGCAGCGGAGGGTAAAATGAAAGGATGCAACGATGAGAAGTGCCTTTATTTACTTAAATAAAAGCAAATTAATCGGGACTTTTATTTTTATGAGGGAGGTGTGTGCAAGTTAACAAACCGTGTTGGTGGTTGGGTTAAAAGCCCAGCATTCAGAGACGCAACGCACAAAGTTTACATAGGAGGAATGCCTGACCCATATTTTGAAGTAACTTTTAGTGCTACCGAGTAAGAACATTATGTTTAAATAGGTAGTATTTATAAGAAAGATGAGGATGTTAAGTTCTGTGAGGCCGAGACCAATGAGATCCATGGTAATGCTTTACCCTCGTGCGTAAATGTCGTGCCGCACACCTGTGTGGAGGACTTGGTAGAAGAACCGCTGAGGGAAGGAAAGCTGTCAGACTTTATGCTCAGCTTGAGGAGAATGCAGCTGGTGTGGTAGCCTTAGTTCTCAAAGAAGGCAGTCAAGTGTGACTCTAGGCGCATCTGTGGTCCAATGCCAACCCTATATGCCACCTCTTCTGTCAGCAGCATTAAGCATGCGTGTACGCGATTTTAGAGTGCATTTATTGAAGAGGGTGAAAGTTGATACCTAAAGCTACAATACTTAGAAGTATATAGGGGCTACGAATGATGGGGAGAAGTGCTTCCTTCTGACTTCCCTTGTAGCTGAGGTGTAGCATGCAAAAGGGGATGTCGTTTAAGTTGGGCACCTCACACCGCGGTGGTTCTTAAAATTTGGCTGACTCTGAATACGATTTTACTCTACACTCCCTGCTGCTTTTAAACTGCGTCGAAAAGACAGACAGTGTTCGCACCTTTCCAGCTTTCGGCGGCTGAAGTGTTCTTGGGTGGTGTTTGTCTCTGCAGCCCACCACTTACAGCTCCAGTGCTGGCAGCCACTGTCTAAGCCAAGGTCACATGGGGTAATTTCAGTTTTGGGTTAAATTAGAGAGGTGGTGAATTTATTAAAAGAAAATATAGATTGGATACTTCATTAGAGTGAGTTTAAATACACGATTTTCTGGTTACAAGCGACAAAGACAATTTACCAAACATTAGAAATTAAATGCATTTGGTTGCCTCAAGAGTGCCCGAGGGTCACCTCGAGACTGATTAAATCTTGTCATCGCCAACAGGTGCAGTCCTCACTTCTCCCAATTGTTCTAAGACTAATGAGAAGAACGACCTAATAAGGACAAATACGCTACAATGATTATCCGACACTCTGCACTGACTATGCTCGTAGCACAATCGGATTTTAAAATAAGAACCAAGCGTGGACTGGATTTGATGCTCCCTATTAATGTAGAGGCAAAAATACATTCCCATACTGCGTTGCCTTTAAGGAGACAGATGGTCGCACAACGTGGCATGATGATTTGTCAAGTACTGAAAATTACTCCAGAGAAGGCCTTTTACTTTCTTTCCTTTTCTTCTCTCTCTAAAATATTTTAAAATAACCCCTACGATATGCGCTTACTACTACTTTTATATCAGATAAAACTAATGCCGGTTTGCAGGTCTTCAACAGCCTGAATACCAAAGACCATGATTAATGGAATCTTTTATTGCAATCGCCTAATTCTCATGCAAAAAACCAAAGGAAAACAAAGAAGTTTGCAACAAAAGCCCATAGACAAGTTGTAAAACAGTGGCACGATAACAACACGCGATTGGACCCTAGCTCGGTGCTAACTAACCCTGTAATTAATGACAATGGTGTCACATTCTCTTGACAACTAGGAGGAATGTAATTCACTTCACTGTGCACACGTGGTGGCTATTTTCGAATTCACTTTATAGTTGAAAATGAATGACAATGAGAAAGGCGCTTGTTGAAAGTGGGATGAAGTTGTGCAATGCCTTGTGAAGGCTTTCCACTCTGTTCTAGCATGACCTATCAGCCAAGATCATTTTTAAAGACAAAGCGTTGGATTCGGTTATATCACCCCCGTCACTTATGTTAATCTGCAAATCTGTCAGATTTTGGAGGAGATGATAGCGCGTTTAGCGATGGGTGGGTGAAGCAGTGGCTGTTTTAGGCAATCTCTTGCAGCCAGATGCCTGAGCGGACTTATTACTTGGACTGAACAAAATTCAACGTGGTCGGTTGAAACGCGAATGTCAACCCTTTAGCATGCAACAGTCAAAAACGTGGCTTCGTGTGCAGACCTAAGCCAAAGAGAACTATCACAATATTAATGTGCTTAAGAACACAATCTTGAGGCCCATTTCAATTCCTGTGGTTTATTTCAAAATTGGTCGTGGCAGGGTGTCTCGCTCACTGGCTAAAATGGCAAACATGTTGCTTATCGTGGCAGCTGGTCACTGGTGATGGTTGGCTGGCGAATTTACCAATAGTCTCTAACGAATCTTCAGCTAGTGTTCTGTACGCGGAGAAGTTAATGTAACCAGAGATCTTGCGTCCAACTGCTCAGACATATGCGCAGGTCCCAGGCAGGAAATTCGATGCGAGCAGCCTAACAAGCACAAGGTCATGGCACATACCTCCAGATCAGAGTTTTACACAAATGGCATGTTGGTGCAAGTCCTTCTAACTAAGTCACAGACAGAAAGTCTGTTGGCGGTTTTTAACACTAACCAGCACAAACTCCACACATCCAGCTTGTCAACCAGTTGTCAACGCTGCCACTGTCACAGCTTTCCATCATATTTTCTAATTGCTTTTTGCCTGAGTTTGGATGCCTTACCAACTTTGGCAGACTTTTGAATTGATTCTATGCCGATTGCGACATTCAGTCACTGAGTGGGCGTCACATAGTAAAAACACTGTTACCTTAGGCTGAGCGACTCAGATGTAACCGATGGAAACCACTATTCTCGCCTCCCTTAGCATGTACCGAAGTAAACTAACCTTGGCAACGTGTTCAATCGTGATGCGTCGAGTGCGGTCACCACACGGAAGATCGCAGGCACTTGCACCGCCTATCTCAATGCGCGGGGTTACCTTAGATTAGCTGCCTTCCGCGATCCGCTATTTCCAAAAGCAGTCCAGCGAGACAGCGTTTGATTGATGCAAGACAAAGAAATTGCAATGCTTACTCACAGGCCTGGGTATCTGCAAGTGTATTTGGTGAAGAGAGGAGCAAGTGGCTTAAAAAGTAGGATTACCATCCTGCATCCTGGTGGCTAGTCCTCAGCAGGCTTAATGTTGGCTGACTGAAAAGGGAATATCTGAAAGTAGTTCAAGGCGATCCATGCACTTGTTTTTACTCTTCCCGTGTTTATGGCACACATTGAATTGGTCCGGATCATCTCACACGACCGCGCCGCGTTGGGGTAAGACCTCCAGATAAGTAGTTGTTTTGTTTACCAAGTCAATGGAAAAATCTGAGTTGCAAAGGACATGAGATCATTATCATTATTCGAAGCACTTTCAAATCATTACAAATGGTTTGAAAATATTCCTCCATCTTACAGTAAGCTGCATTTTTATCAACAAATCTGATCCAACATGTATTTGCACATCGGCGTCAGTCAACTTGGTGTCTAGTGAAGTCTCCCCTCTCCAGTGTTCAAGCTTTTATGTCTTATCCTCCACAAGTTGGCATGCTCACAACAAGGAATTGGTGTATCTTGCATCATAGAGGAAACTAAAGTGGATTCAAACTGCACTATTTGGTATCTCTTTGTGTCTCTTCGGGTAAGGGTCGCTACAATTTTATGCGGCATTTGCTGACACTAACAAAAACTTTAAAAAATGCCTACATGCATTCTATTTAACCTCCACACCCTATCCCTTGGCATTAAACCACTCATAAACGCATTTGATTGTTTGCATCATGCTGAAGAACCCTTTGGAGAGTATCATCAAGTTGGTTTAAGCACTAAAGATCAGTTACAGCAATGTAACAAGGTAGTTTTGCAAGTTGTTATTTAGACAACGAATGATAAATTTTAGGTCTTTTATAAAGGTCGTAGGTATTATTTTGTTGGAAGGCATTTTACCGTCTGCTGTTGCATTGAATCTAAATATTTTGTGCAAAGAAACGATGGTGTCATAATTGCTGCATCTCTCAAGAAAGAAATATGGTTATGAAGAACTAGTTTACTTAAAAAGTCGGTGGTTTGCAAAAGCTGACTATTTCGTTGTTGAGTGAAGGTAATAGACGCTTTTATAGGAAACGGGGTCAGGCTAGATCTTTGCAGATTTGCAATACCACGTTGTAGTCGTGAGTTGATGATTAGAGCAGTGAGGACGCCATTTCATGGTGATGGCGGAACCCAATCTATCGACTAACGAAATATCATGGTCTCTCAGCGATTTACTCACGGTTTATTAGGCGCATCTACATTCTGATATATGTTCCTGAATTAAGCATCCGTATCCTCTAAGTTGGGCTTACGAAATATAGGTTCGAACGTGCAGTGTGAAGTGCTGTGGAGGAACAAGAAAGCACTCATCAGATTTCGGGCACCCTGTCAAGGTGGAAGATCATACTTACCCAGAAAGTGCAGTGAGAATTAAACTCCCTCTATTCAGTCTCGTAGATCCGGTGGTCACTTATCAAATGGCTTGTACATATTCATAAGTCCAACGCCTGAAGACATGCTCAACATGCAATGCGTAAATTCGCTTTCCTACGAAGAGCTATTAGTCAGGGAATTCACGCTTCATGCTTTCGATGGACAAAGGGCAGCTAAGACTCTTTCCACTTTCCCTTACATCGAAGCATGATGCACGTGCTTTCATACAACCACTGCTCTGTCCGTCCGTTCTTCCTCTAGCATGACCAGAATTCGCATATCGGTAGTGGATGCGAGTACACGGCATTATGCTCATCCATGTCGAATTCATCGCCACTCACTCACTGTCTTTCCGTATAAATAGCCGATTGTCTCCTTCATCAAACAGTGGTTAATGTGGAAGTTAGGCACTGTGAAATCAATTTCTTCGGGTGCCATAAAAAAGGGCACTGACAGGGATTAAAAATAAGCTAAAGGTGGAGGAAGAAGGCAACGAGCACATAATACTGTCGTGCTTTTACAGAAAGTGCAAGATGAGCTGCATCAAATCTGCCGTTTACCGTAACAGAATGGCTAGTTTAGTTTGAGGAAGTGCCTTGTCAACGAAGGAAGTTTATTCGCGGCCAACATACTCGTGCTTCATACTCATTCGCTTATCCAACCCTTGCTCAATCCATCCATACTTTCCTTCTAACTTCGAGGGCCATTCAGTTTTGCGGCCACCAATCATGAAGGTGGCACGGAAGGCTCCTCTGAAAGCACATTCATTCATCCTCAGCTATGAAGCCTGTAAAAAGGGAATCGACTTCCTCTTACCATCGCTTTGTAAACAGGATTTCTAACAAATTATATTGGTGTTTCATTTGCATATTTTTCCTAATTATCCATCTGGTGCGTTAATTTATATGAATTATGGAATGGAAAGTATAGTCACGAATTCGTGTTGTAATTGGCCTTTAAGCGGAGACTCGAAAAGCGTTGATAAAACGTGGCGCTGAGACAACTGATGAAGCAGAGTAAAAGCGGCCTTAAAAAGCTACTTCATCGCAGAATTTTAATACGTGATTTGGAGAACCACGAATGCACGTTTGACCAGGTAGTACCTGTGGTACTAGCAGTGCTGAAGCACAGTAGCCTCTCCACCATCGCTGCCTTGACCCGCCATCTAGTCGAGGCAAGTGATAATGATGAACTTGGACCCCTGCCAAGTAGGGAGCAAGGAGATCCACGATGCTGTATTTCTTCCGGTGTACGTCATACCACACACCCGCAACGAAGACTGGGTAAAATAACCGCGGAACGAAGGGCAGGCGCCAAACATCTTGAGGAGAAAACAGCTAGTATAGGTGGCCTAGGTTCCCAACGAAGGCACATCTACCATCCAATGCCAACTCCACATGCCACCTCTTCTGTCTGCAGCATTTAGCATGCACCAAAGCGATGTTGGAGTGCATACATTGACGATGGCAAAAGTTGACGCTTGAAACTGTAAGACCTAAGTGTGTGGGGGGCTACGAATGGTGACAACTTTGCAGGAACAAATGAGCTATGTAATCATACGACACTGCGTTGATTGTACTCGCAGCATAATTTCGCCCACATATAAAAGCTAAGTCGGGGATGAATTTGATACTCTGTATTAATGTGGAGGAGAAAATACATTCTCCTACGTCAGTGCGATTAAAAGACAGGTGATTGCGCAATCCGATGGCCAGGTGCCCTTCCATATGTTAGACAGACGGGACGGTACGATGATTTGTCAAGCACTCATGGTTACTCTCAGGTAAAGTCTTTCACTTACTTCGTTTTTGCTGGTCGATTGCGAATCCTGTTCCAAAAGGTGACTGATTTGATTTGACAACACTTAAAGAACCGACATACATTACCTTTAGACTGTTATCCGTTAGCTGCATCGACTATTTTGTGGGTGTGGTTTGCCTAAGCAAGCAGAGGTGATTTTGTAGAATAATCACCAGACACATAACTAGACTGTGCATGGAGTTGAAGAACTTATTTTATCATGAAAGGTGACTCGAAGAGGAAGATGGGTCGGATCAGAGAGTGTGAGATGAGGCGGGTTTCAAGCTGATTGGATGCTTAGTAAGGAATTGCGTGAATCCGTTTTCTTGACAAATGCCGCCAATCAGATTTTGCGTTATAATCTGCAAGAGGTTCTTACGTGAAAGAAAATGAGAACTCGCCTTGAAGGAGGATGAAATTGACGAGGACAGGCTCGATGTTGACGGGTTTTACCTATGTTCTATAATGAGCTCTTCAAGGCTGGTTAAAAATCCAAGGCTCATCCGTACCTTAGAGATGTATGCTCTCACAGCATTTACACCCATCACTAAATCGGCTGAATCGAGGCACTGCACCACTGCAGACATTTTTTATGCATCCAATGACATGGACTGTAAGCTTTGATGTAATAGCAGGTCGTAGAAGTACTTTTCACATTGAGGGGCAGTGATGTCAAAATGGCCTTTGAGCTGCTGATGAGGCCTGCTCAACCAGTTTAAGAAGGTCGTGTGACGAAATTTGATCCCAAAACGTATACTTTACCAGTTGGTCAAAACTATTAGAGCACCTTTCGATTATGAAAAAAACATGAATCTAAGGATTGTACCACTATTCAAAATTGTAGCAGAAATGTCGATAGTGGTCGTGATAAATGAGGGTTAGCATTTCAAAAGTCCCAACAAATGTTATTTTCAGTTTACTAGAGAGGTATTAGGTTTTATTCGATTATAAGAGACGATTAAAAATGCCACTAGCAATTATTGCCTAACCGTCACAGAATTCGTCATAACAATCGAAGGTTACAAGACTGTTCATCATCTTCCCAGACTATGCAACACGCTTAGTAAAATGTGTTACCATCCGTCCATTACATAGCAGAGAATTTGCAAGAGGAATCGTCTTCCGTTTTTCAGAGCTAGTCACGCAATGAAACACACCGTTCTTTATCTCTGCACAGTAATACACATAATATCCATCTTTAGTGAATTTCCTATCTTTACCATATTCTTCGTGATCCACTCCCTTACCGATAATGTGCCTCTTGTGAATAGATACATACCATTGGAGGCCTAGGTAGCTTCAAGAATTCTCCCTTGTTACATGAGATTATCACCTCATAAGATCACTGGACGAATGAATTTAGATTGACTTGGGTATCGTGACCTCGCTCTTTGAGTTCTGTCTCCATGCTACGCCTACCGGCACCGGACAAAAGCGTAGTCATTCACAATTGATGCATTTTGTGGGATCCAATGCTTACACAGTTATTTGATGTACGATGTATACCATACCATTACATGAACGTTAAATCTAAATTACACTCTTAGCAAAAATGATACCTTGTCATTTGTGCTCCTTAAGGGGGATGCGTCATCATCACGTTACCTATGGTTCCGAAATTGCATTTTGGTTTAGTCGATGCTCTACTTGATATACTGTGCACTTTCGAGACCATTTCATTGAAATCTAGCAACCACTGCTATCCTATACAATGGGGAGCATTCTGATGGTTGATAATGCACAGAGCTGACACGAGTGCATCTGCGAATTGCAATCAAG